>JAJOOO010027822.1:0-26679 GCA_029582685.1 Solanum piurae
ATATAATTTTAATAGTCGAAAGTTTAATAAAGTTGAATGAGGAATGTATGAGATTGAATTTAAATTTTCAATCATTCTAGAGAAACGTTACTGTGAATCACGTTTCAGCTGTAAAACGTGTCTCAGAGTAACAAATTATAAAACGTTACTGACAATAACGTTTTATGTCTGTTTACTCCGTCAGGTTTTTGTCTTTTTGTTATTGATTTTTTTTTAATAAAATATAACCTAAAACGTTACTGAGAACTACGTTTATACTAATTTTGTAAAATTTCAAAAAAACGTATTATTTTGGTGAATTAATTTTAATAATGGCTTACTTTGGTCAAAAATTCGGGAAATTGGGTATTAGAACCTGCTCAAGGTCCGAATCTTGGTACAAGTTACTATTCATTTTGTTCCTCTTACTTTTCATTTTTGTGTTATTAATATATATAATTTTTAATATTATATACTTAAAATTATAAGATTATTAACTATTTTGATATATTTTATATATCTTTTATTTAAAATTATAAAATTTAAAAGAATTTATTTACTTTCTTAAATTTCATATGAAATTAAAAGTTAAAAACAAATGGAATGGATGAGGTCTAGTTGACTAGTTGTGCATGATAATTGAATGAGAAAAGACATAAAGTCATCACTGAAGTTGTCCCAAATTTTTAAAAAGACACCTTAATTTTGCGGGCGTTCTATTACCCCACAAAAGTTATTGAATATCTTTGTAAAAGGACCATTTTGACTCATTTTCTCACTGTGTTTGTGACCACGCACATGATGCACGTGAAGGTCCTTTTTCAATTATTTTCTTTATTAATTATTTACCTAATCATTTTTATTTTTTTTAGTTAAAACAGGACCAAAGGTCCACTTTATTTCAACTGGAAACAGAATCAATTTGACTTATTTTTAAAAAAATCCATAAAAATTCATGTATTAATTTTTTTTACCTTTATTAGGAATAGTTTTTATTTTTTCAAATCTTTTTTCTCATCTTCCCTACCATCATTAGTTTATACATATTTCTTGGGGCATCCATGTCTTCCTTCATTTTTTTTTCTTTTTTTCTTTTTCGTTTTATGGTCATTGTTTTTTTTTAAAAAAACTAATGTTGTTGTGTTCATTTTTTATTTTCTTGAATAACAAATTAGTTTAGTAATTTTTTCCTCCTACAAATCAAGATTGGTTACTTTATGTCTTTACTCTAATTGAATCAATATCCAATAAATTCCTAGTGTTTGTGGCCCTTTTTGTATGTTTTAGCTTATCTACTGCCCTCTTCGATTTTGTTTGTAATTTTAATTTGGCTAAAGATTTAAGAAAGTAAGAAGATTTTTGAATTTTATAATTGGATTTTAAAGACATGTAGAATGCATCAAAATGTCATTTAATTTTATAATTTTAAATATATCACTGATTTTCAAATGACACCACATGAATTTAAATCACCATCTTCCTACAATTTCAAACATTTCTATGAATCCAAATCAAATAAAGATATACTTATTTAAGTGAAAACTGAAAAGGACGGATTTATTACCCAAGTTTCAAAATTTTCTAAAGGAGGAAAAAAAAACTTTCTCTAACTAAGGAAACCTAAAAGCCAATAATTCTAAACCAAAAGGACTCATCAATGAACTTATATACCTCAGAAACAGCTAAAGTATTCTTTATAGTTCAAGAATAATTCATAAATAAAAATTTAAGATAGAAATTGAGCAGTGTGCGTCTGTGTGAGAGGATAATGTTGATAACAGTCAGAGAAATTTCTTCTTCTTCTTCTCTCTGTTTCAATTCTCTCATTTCTAGCAATAATTCCAAGCAGCTACACTCTCTAAAGGTTAATAGAGTCACCCCAATTTGTAAAGCCAGTAGCCTCAGTTTCCATAAAAAATCCACTGCCCCATCATGGAATCTTGGTCTATTTCAATCCACAAACAGGTAATTTCTTGAAAATAAAAAATGTACCCTTTTGGTCTCTTTGCTCTTATTTGACTTGGATTTTGCTCAATTTGATAAAAATATGTTGTGAAGATAAAGACTTGAACTTTCTTAGCTCTGTTTGTTGTAATGGTTTTTGTTTAATCCTGGTCTTCTATACTCCAAAGATAGATACTTTCTTGAAAATAAAATGTACCCTTTTGGTCTCTTTGCTGTTACATGCTTTGGATTTTGCTCAATTTGATAAAAATGTGTTGTGAAGAAGATGGAGACTTGAACTTTATGCACCGAAGGGTGTGGCCTAGTGGTCAATAAAGTAGGTTGAGCACAGGTCTTAATTCAACTCCCAGCAGAGACAAAAATATTAGGTGATTTCTTCCCATTTGTTCTAGCCTTGATAGATAGAGTTACCTCGTACCTGTTGTTGGTGGTAGGTGGTAGGTATCCCATAGAATTAGTCAAGGCGAGCTCAAGCTGGTCCGGCACCACTGTTATTAAAAAAAAACAAAAAAAGACTTAAACTTTGCCACCGTTTGATGTAATGGGTCTTGTTTAAAACTTCTAATTTTGATTCATATATTCTGAAACAAGTCGTGAACGTTCATATTGATCTTCTTCACTCCACAAACAGGTACTTTGTTGAAAATGGAATATAAGCTTTTGGTCTCATTGCTCTTAGATGCCTTGGTTTTTGCTCAATTTGATAAAAATATGTTCTGTAGATAAAGATTAAAGACTTGAACTTTCTCACTGTTTGTTAAAATGGGTCATGTTTAAAACTTCTAACTTTTAGTTCATTGATTTCTCAAACAAGTCTTGAACTTCCATGCTGTTTATTGTGATGATTCTTGTATAGAGCTTCTAATTTTGTGGAATTTTTAAGACGTTTATTGTTGCTTTTTCTTTTCTGGGATTGTGTTATTTACTTTCATGTTGAGTGTTTTCCCTGAAAAGAATTACTGAATCTGAATGCTTGTTTGTTTTGGAGAATTTTACTATGGTCCTATTGCTAAATTGAAAGCTTAAGGCCTTTTTCCTGCTAAAAAGCATGAGACAGATAGTCTCTTTTTCTCCCGTGGAGGAAGTTCAATAAATCTATGACTTATTGAGTATATTGTTTTTTTGAGAACAATAGAAGAAATGTAAGAGTTGGTCTAAAGGGCCCTTATATTGAAACTAGATAAAGGGGCTTATGGGAGGGGAATCTAGAGAAAGTATAGACCTAGAGATTGGTGCGACTTATGGGCAGTGTTATCAAGCGCAAAAAAGCTCTAAGGTCCGTTGGGGCTTTAAGCGAAAAATGCAAATAAAGTGTGAGCTTTAATGAGAAAAGGCTCAAAGTGATATATGCTTAGTCCAAGACTATAATTATAAGCATGAATGGCAAATATATGAACAGGGAAATTGAAAAAAAATTACGATAAAGTGAAATATCAATTGTTTAGTCCCGCCACTTTAGAAGAGGCTCATTGGCAAGGGAAAGTATGCCTTAGAGCTTTGTTGACGACACTAAAATGCACATTAAGCGAGGTGAAGCGCTCAACACGTTTTGAGCCTCGCTTCAGGGCTTAAGTGCGCCTTTGACAACACTGCATATGGGAAGATTTAAGTAGTACTCAGAAGTTATTTTTTTTTTCTTCTTTTGAACTTTGGCCTTTATTTAAGAAGCTATTCACTTAGAGAGTTGAGACACTTGCTCACTAGAAATAAAAGCTTGCAAACTTGAACTATAGAAGGATATGCTTATTCGGGACATCAAAGTTTGTAATGGTTGAATATCAACTTTTATTTCTCTGTTTTTGTGTGTTGATCATACACGTACTTCTTATGATTGAGGTTGTGAAGTAGTTAGATTTGTGCATGAAATCTTGAACTGTTATGTGCTGTTCACATACACTTGCTCCTTCCTTGATCTCTTTGCGCTACTATCTTCTGTCGATCCATTTCATTGATTTAACTATTTCTGCACCAATTTCCTAAATCTTTAGTTTTTTTCTTCTTTCTGACTGTTACCTTCTTTCTCCAGCTGTGATAGTTCAGTATTTGATCCATTGGGTATCAATTCAGGTAAATCATCCTGGGATAATTTAGTGAGCTTGCTCTCTCAGACATTTGAAAGCTCCTCAAACACTAGAAAAGAGAGAAATTCATCAGCTAGAGGGTTGGCAGGTAGTCTAACTAATCTGTGATACTCTACTTTTATATTATTTTATAACACCCCACAATCTTAACCTTTGATTAGGATTTCTTGTCACTGTCAGCTGCAATTGAAGATACTAGCATTGATTTTGGAGACTTCTTCAAAGGCCCGTTACCAGGAAAGTTTCTAAAGCTATTAGGCTTTTTGGCTTTGTCACGACTTGGGATCTATATACCGCTCGGTGGAGTAAATCGGGAGGCCTTTGTTGGCAATTTTGATGAGAATAGTATTTTAAGTACTTTGGATTCCTTTTCCGGTGGAGGTATAGGTCGCCTTGGAATATGCTCCCTAGGCATTGTTCCCTTCATTAATGCACAAATTGTGTTTCAACTTCTTGCTCAAATCTACCCCAAGTTGCAAGAACTTCAGAAAAGAGAAGGTGAAGCTGGAAGAAAGAAAGTTCTCCAGTATACTCGCTATGCTTCTGTTGGATTTGCCGTAGTACAGGTAATATTTCCTAGAAAAACTGTTATTACTTGAATGAAGAAGCATTTTGATTAGGCATAATATACAACCAAACACTCAAACTTGAACTTAACTAGCAAGTAAGCATTGCCAGCTCTCCGAGAGTGCACATCTAGACACCTCAACTTGGTCGCAACTGACAACTTGACACTCCAACTTGTCCCCTCTGTGTCTCGTGGACACTCGACGCTGACGTGGCACATATGTTTTGGAGTTGTCTAGATGATCATTTTGTAAGTTGGTGTGTTCAACTGACACAGGGGTGACGAATTGAGGTGTGTTGATGTCCATACTCAAAGTTGGAGTGCTTACTTGCCAGCTAAGGCCAAGTTTGAGTATCTGTTTAAGACTTTATGTATTATACCTTTTGAATAAGATATTTCGTGAACAAAACAGTACCTGTAGTCTGTTTTTAATCTGATTCTCACTTGTACGTTGTGGTCGAATAATTGCAGAATCAATTGGAAAATTACACTTATCTTTAACTTCTGTGGCAGGCAATTGGCCAAGTATTGTTCCTTCGTCCTTATGTTAATGACTTCAGTACCCAGTGGGCAATTTCTTCCGTTGTTCTTTTGACCCTCGGCTCAGTATTTACGACTTATATTGGGGAGCGAATCACTGATTTAAAACTTGGAAATGGTACATCTCTTTTGATCTTTACAAATATCATCTCCTACTTGCCAGCGTCCTTTGGTAGGACAGTCGCACAGGCTTATCAAGACGGTAATTATGTTGGGCTCGTTGGCATCCTAGTCTCATTCTTCCTGCTAGTCCTTAGCATTGTATATGTTCAGGTATGTTCTAATGTCTGAATTACTTGGCATTTAACTTATTGTCATACCGTTGATTGCTAACAGCGTTCTCAACCAAGTTTTGCAGGAAGCAGAGAGGAAAATTCCGCTAAATTATGCATCAAGGTATACTGGCAGAACAGGAGGAGGACTTCAAAAATCTGCATACTTACCGTTTAAAGTTAGTAGTCTTTTGTCCTCTCGTTTCATTTAGTTTATTTTGAAGGATTGTAATGCTAAATAAACATGAGGCGTCAACTCTTATTTTATGAGAAGAGTGAGGGTTGAAATTGTTTCCCCGTGGAAGAAGTTACTTAGTACTGGTTTGAAATTTCCTCTTGCTTCGTTTGTGGTTAGTCATCGGATAAGTCATTTCACATGCAAGCATGTGTGGGAGAAGTGAGTGCGACAATTGCGTCATAGGTTCAGAGCTACAATTTATCTTCCGAACATCCTAGAAACCCCAACTCTACATCCGTAGTTTAAGTTGCTCGAACTTCTCACTTTCGGTGCCGCACCCGTATCAACACGATGTTGGTGTGGGTGTGGGTGTGTGTATGGGAACCTTATCAGATCTGGCAACCAATTTTGGATACTTTGACCAAAATCGACGGAGAAATTGGGACAGATACAATGATTTTTTTTGTTAAAAACAAAAGTTGAAGGTGAAATTGAAGAAAATGTAATACTTAGTATATAGAAATTTCTCTGTCAATCCTTTTCTTTATATCTACTTCTAGGATTCTTCTCTTGATCAATATTTTCTCCTTGGAATACCTTGATAGTTTTCCACATAATGTCTCAAAATTTAGACATATAACTCTATTTCTAGATATTTGAATTAAATTTAGCCAAATCCTCACACCCGTATCGGCACTTGGATCTATACCTCCGAATCTTAAAATTTAGATCATGAAGGATCCGACCTCTAGATCCATATCCGTATCGGACACCTGCACGCACCCCAGTCCGAGCAACATAGGCCATAGTCCTGTTTTGTTTCCATGCACATGCTTTTATCAGAGTCGTTATATGGAATCTCTGATACTTTTTGTGGATTGTTTGGTAGCTCAAGGGAATAAGACAGGGAGACACACCGCTCCTGCTGATCCTTATATTTGTGATGGAAGCTGCAGTGAAGTTCTTTTGCAATTAGAAAATTATGATCCTTCTTAGCAACTTACAGTTATAGTTACAATGAACAGGTGAACAGTTCAGGAGTAATGCCGATTATTTTCTCTACATCATCGCTAGCCCTTCCTGGCACTTTGGCACGTTTCACCGGTGTAGGTTTCCTGAGAAAGGCTGCAGCAGGTTTAAACCCTGGAGGTAAGTAAAAAATAGTGCAGTTACCTTACTTCACGATCACTTTTCACTGAAAAAGTTTTGTGCCTTAAACTCGAGTCCGTCTGAACTTATGATGCATATGCATTTCCTTTCCTGATGTACAAAAAATTTGAAACAAATTGCCGACTATCTCTAAGCGAAGAGGTTTAGTCTTGTAAAACCTGTTGTGCAATACTTTTGAGTTACTGGTAATACGTAAAAGATAGAGCAACTAGAGGCAGAAATAGGAAAGTGACTTGTCTAAGGTGGACTAGGTGGTATTCTTATTAAAGCCTTGCACTACAGAGGAATATTTAATTTTACATGGGGTTGTGGTCTAAATCTTCTCCCCGAGGGGAGATTATCGATGAGTCGGGGACTGTCATTTTGGAAATAAAAGGAAAAAGATAAAAACTGGTTTTTTTATTTTCAACAAAAGGAAATAATCAAAACAATGAGAATTTGCTTATTATTATTGATAGTGCATTTCTTTCGGCACATGCATGTGTGGACTTAATTTTTTCACTTTGTAACATTTTGAGGGCTACAACTAAACAGCTGTTCGTTTGTAGGTTCATTCTATCTGCCGACAAACATTTTGTTGATTGCCTTCTTCAATTACTATTACACATTCCTGCAATTGGACCCTGATGATGTCAGTGATCAGTTGAAACGACAAGGTGCCTCAATCCCACTTGTTCGACCGGGTAAAAGCACAGCAGCATTCATCAAAACGGTATTATTGCCTTCTCCAGTTTCTTTAATAGTCGTGTTCTCTTTCTGCTTAATGCCTATCTTGATTCTCAAATATAGCTCTTCACCCATCATTTTCATAACATCGAAATGACCTGATACATCTAATGGGAAATTAACCCACCGCTTTGGTAAGCTCAGTTGTTACTGCACTAAGAAACTATAAATCGTTCTAGTATTAATATAGCAGGACCAGCGCTCTTTCTTAAGTGAGAATAAGCATTTTCGGTAGTTGAATCTTTTGATGGAGATATCAGAAAACTGTAAATATATTTAGATATTTATATAAAAGACGTACTCTCTCTGTCCCATTCTATGTGAATAAGTTCGGAGAGCAAGGGTCAAAGCACCTAATTTTCGGTGGGAATTTGGACTCAGATTTATCAAACTTTTGGAAGAAAAATATTTATATGCGAAACTAAATAAAAGTAATAGAAGTCACAATGGTTAATAATTCAAGATAATACTACAACAACAACAAAATACACAATGTAATCCCACAAGTGGGGTTTGGGGAGGGTAGAGAGTACACAGAAGGTTGTTTCTTATAGATTCTCGACTTAAAATAAGAATAATTCAAGATAATAAGATGGAAAAATTGTCGTCAAAGAAAAAAATGATTGACCCGCATAGTTATAGTCTCATATCCCCTGGTGACTTTGTCAGGGAACGTCAATAGCCTGTATATATTACCTTTAATAGTTAGATTAGCCACCATATTGTGATCCTCATCTGTTTTAAGCAAGGTGGATCTGGTGTTTGAAATCGTTGACCCGATTAATCTGAATTTGTGTCGCATAAGGCCTATTAAAGGGGGAAGCTCCCTACCAGGAGTTTCTCCATTCTCAAGGCTCGAATCCAAGATCTTTGGTTAAGGGTCAAAGGATACAATCCATCCCACCACAACCTTTGGTGGTGCGATTTCACTTCACTGTTTCTTTTCTAGTAAGGATAGTGTCCCTTTTCCTGTTTACTTGACTCTCTAGAATCGGTAATTGATGTACTGCATATATATACCGTATAAATAGCTGCACGTGGTAATCTTATTAAGGTTCAAAGATGTAAGTGTTTTGTCAAGATTCATGCCATAAATGGGGTATTTACAGGTACTCAGCCGGATATCAGTTCTTGGTTCTGCATTTTTGGCACTTCTCGCTGCTGGCCCTGCTGTGATTGAACAAGCCACACACCTCACTGCTTTCCGAGGCTTTGCAGGCACGTCAGTGCTTATTCTTGTTGGTTGTGCTACAGACACTGCAAGGAAAGTGCAAGCGGAGCTCATATCCCAAAAGTACAAGAATATAGAGTTTTACGACATTGATAATAAATATTGAAACAAGACTTCTGGTTAAAGCTGGAGAAATGAGATTGTATTACATAAAGAGAACATAAACGCCACGACACAAACTTGATCTGGACGTGAGAGACTCTACTTTCGACTCCCCCCCCCTACTTTTCATAATCAATTTATTCTAGTCTCTCTGTACTACTAACTTAGATGTACATGTTTCTTAGATCTGTGTAAAATGCAGGCACACAACTGCCATCTTTTTTGTGTTTTTGGTTTTATTCAATTTTCTGGAGTGTCTCAATGATCTAAATTCAAAGACAAGAAAACCAAGATCTCTGGACTTCTGTTAAGTAGTAGATTGAGGGGAAATGTGAAACTTATTGCCTTGAACCAAAGGTTAAGGGACTAGTGTCTTAAGTCACAGGTTTGTGTCATGTGCCAAGTGAACTAACTCTTGATGTGTGAGCTCATCATCCTCGAGTTTCAAAGGCTACAATTGACACAAAAGGTTGGCTCCAGACAGATTTGTCGGGAAGAAAGAAAATGTGAAACTTAAACAACATATCTGGTGTAATTTCATAGGTGGTGTCTGGAGAGGATAGTGTGTAAAGGAGAAAACACCTATACCAAGAGTTTCTCCGTTCACAGAGAACAAAGAGAATACATTGCTTACTAAGTGAACATTAACTTGGAAGCATCAATAATATACATGTTTAAGTTATGCGAAAATCTATAATATTTTTCTATTTTACCCTTAAAGTAGATAAGGCCTGTGTATTATTATTCACTATATATCAATCGTACATTATTATTCATCGCATAATCACAATAATCACATAACTAGCATGTGAACCAAATGACCTCGTAGCATAAATAATTGGAAACAAATTTATAACAGCAGCAACAGCATTCTCAAAGTAAGGTCAGGGAGGATAGAGTGTACACGGACCTTATCCGGTTATCCCTACCTCAAAGGTAGAGAGGCTAATTCCGATAGACTCTTGGTAGATACAAATTTATAAGCATAACCACAATCAGATTCCAAGTACCTTAAAGCAAGATAGAGGGGGGAAAAGGACATGAAGCACTGTAAAATTTTGATAAAAATACTTATTTACTTGTGCTATGGAACTAGCAACTCTAAGTTTTTACAAATGACTTGAGATGTTATTGAGTTTATATAAGTACATATTAGCATCCTGCTACTGAAAACACTAATCTTAAATACAATTACATTAACCAAATAGGAAAATGAAAAACCACATTCCCTTGCCAAAGCTCCCTCTCTTGCAACACTATTATCTTTTAGAAACGCGCGGTCCACATGTACAACGATGATCCCGAGTGTAAGAATGTACCGCTCAATCTCAGAGTTGGTCATCGTATCGATAGCTCAATGAAACTATCAGTCGTAATCTAGTCATCAGGCTCAGCTGAAAAGTCGGGCTCTTCAGGTTTCTGTAACTTGGGCAATCTTACATCTTTAAGTTTTTGAGCTCCTCTTCTTGTGTTAGCAGCAAATCTTGAAGCCAATATTGTGACTCCGAGGTGTGATATTCTTGGGGACGGAATTGAGCTAGCGTTACCTTGATCATGTTCCTCATTTTGCTCTGTTTCATCGACCGTACTCTCATCCAGAGAAAATGATTCCAGTGCTGCAAGATCTTTTGCCATTGTTCTCCGCTTGTGTCGTCTCCATGCAGCCTGAATGAAACAGGCTGCCCATGTGCGCCAATGGTGAGAGTAGAACCGGAATGTATGCTGGAGCTTCTTGCTATGAAGGCGTCTAAATTGGTTGGCAACAAACTTGAGATCTTCAGCCCTCAATGCGAATGCTTCTACTTCAACAAGCGCCTTGACTGTTCTGGTCGAAGAAGGCAAGTTGATCGTTGATTTCGGAAGCAAAGCCCAAGCGAGTAGCTCCTCCCCGCAAAAATCTCCAGGCCTCAATGTAATGCAATTGAAGAAACCAGTCCGACCACCATTCGTTGTAGAACTCTCGAGCCTACCTCTGATGATAAACAACATTTCCGCGACTGGATCTCCTTCACGGACAATATAAGTGCCTTCTGTGCTTAAGGACGAGACTAGACGTTCACATATTGCATCAAGTAATTGATCATCCATTTGGGAGAAAAATGGAACCTAAATAGTAAAAACAAAATAAATCAAGATGAGCTTAACATGCAAGAAGGAATCAACAACGAATGCATCTGTAACAAATGTTTTTATAATTGCAACTGAATCAACAAACATCTGTCCTATACGGATCGAAAAGTGTGAAAGTATAACAGAGATAATGGTACACACCTGAAGTATCACATTTTAGCAAGTTTACTATCGAAAGTTGGCTCACTTTTCCTACCTGAACTATATCACTAACTATGTATCAAAACACACTTCAACGATCAGTTGTTCCCTTTTCCAATCTGAACGATGGTGATATTTCAGGTAGGGAAAGGGAACAACTGATAGGTGAGGTGTGTTTTGATGAATAGTTGGTAATAGTTTAGGCAGGAAAAGTGATCACTTCATAGTTCAGGTAGAAGACTCGCAAAAACGTGAAACTTCAGCTATGTTTTTTACCATTAACTCAATATAAAAATGTGTTTATCTGAAAGCGGTAAACATATGCGAAACCAGGGCCAAAGAAGGGTGGTGTAATAGAGATGCATATTGAGAACATACTCAAGAAATGGAAAAAAGACCAACAATACAAGTGTGCATCTTTTTAGAAGCCACCCTTCGAGCACGTGTTTTTTGATAAATATACCAAACACTTCCGAAAGAATCAGTTCAGATGAAGGAAAATCATACCCTTCGGACAAGGTCCAAGCAAAGATGGCGTTGGATGTCACGACGAAGATCAGTAGGCAGGCCATGCAAAATTGTCTCTTCATCTACTCCTCTAGTAGCAACCCATTTATACTGATCAAAACGTCTAACCCGCTTTCTCAAATCTTCTGGAAGTTGACGATGCTCCATCCACTCTTCAGTATCTCTTCTCTTGAGTCTCCATTCCTCAAGCCTCAACGTCAAAGATTGCAAGTATGTCTACATGCAAGAAAAAAATCAAGGGTTAATATCCAAATAGAATGATATGAGTATTAAAGATCGCAAAGTCCTAAAGTTATGTACAACTTGCAGTTTGCACCCAATAAGAGTATTAACATAACAAAAGCATACCCAGTGTAATCCCACAAGTAGGGTCTGGGGAGGGTAGTGTGTACGGAAACCTTACCCCTACCTTGTGAGGTAAAGAGGCTGTTTCCGATAGAGTATAACATTATTTATCATTTAATAAACTAACATTATTCTTATTATCAAACAAGGCCAACCAAACTTGTAAGACTTGAGCATGGCTTCTCTATCCACCACCTTATAACTGAAGTTTGCAGAAAAGATCATTCTTGAAAGGCCAGATAGCCTAATTGACACATTTACTGTTCCGTGTTGACACCCCGCCCCTCCGACTCCCTGGGGTTTCATTAAAGCACCTGAATTCGTTAAAAGCTTGTTTTTAAATCCCTCTGATTGTTGACCGAGCTTGTGTCATTTGTTTTACTTAGTCGGATAAAGTGTGTGATTACATGCTCTTAAGAGCAGCATGTATTAATTTTGATTGACTATTTTTAAAAACCTAAAAAGAAGAGCATAAAAGATCATATTAAAGGTTTATATTTAAGAGTCTTACCCACAATTATAAATTGTAAAACCATATGACTAGATACTACTAATTTTATTCATGATGATGCTACAAACAAACGATGATTCAGTCCCAAACAAGTTAAGGTTGACTGTATGAATCCTTAGTGATCATGTTTCTCCATTTAAATACTATCTCAGGCCAACATAACACAAAAAAATTTAAAAGATAAAACTACTAGAAGTTCTTTTTTTTTTTTTTTGATGACAAGGGAAACTCGCAGCCGCTGCCCTTTGGGTGCGCACAGGATAAAAACCCCGCTCCTATGCAATAGCTCGCAAACCACATAGGAGAGGTAACCCGCACTAGGCAAGCCCGGTGCGACGAGCTCGACCCAGAAGTAAACCCCTTGCTTTCGTTGGCAAGGGGTTTCGAACTTGAGACCTCCAACATGGAAGTCCCAAACCCAAACCACTGGGCCACCCCAAAGGATAGAAGAAGTTCTTTTCTATTGGCATAAAAGTCTCGAATGAGGCTAAAAGAACTCCTAGAAATCATAGCACTTGATAAAAATGTACTAACATGACCGAAATATATTTCTAATTAATTAGTACCCCCTATATGCAAAATATATCCTTGATTAATTACTACCACCTATGCCTATGTACATCTTTTTCTTCTGTAGTGTCTTATCTTTCGCTAAGTCTACATCGATTCCAAGAAATTAGTCTTTCAAACATCTTCCCCTTCCATGTGATTTTAACTCTACCTCATCCCTTTAAACACTTATATTCACCATGGTTTCATGCCTATTGACTAGTGCACCTAGAGGGCAACACAGACCAAACCATCTCATACTAATAATAAGTTGCACAAACTAGCAGTTCGATACTCTAGCAATTGTTATTGTGTAAGCCTTGATATTGTTAACTTGCACCCAAAAACATAAGCATCCCATGGCATTCATGCAAATTTTATGCACGTAAAGAGGAATTATTAAATTACTACCACGTTGATTACAAGCAAGTTGGTATCGGCTATGCTGAACCCTCAATATCCATGTAGTAAGCCCATATGAATCAAACATTACATTTATAAAACGATAATAGTTTCTTTAACTCTAGAAGCTCTCTACATTTTCTACAGACAAATAAATCTATAAAGAGTAATAATTTATGCAAAAAATTCACCAATCAAGCATAATCTAGGATATGTCAAATCAAGAACAACAATTATAACTGTCCACCTGTTGGTCAAGATCATGCTGTTAATAAACAGTCAAGAGAAAGAAGTACAAGGTTTAATAAAACAAGCTCATATCGAGAGAGAATGAATAGCAGCAGAACCTTTGATTTACCTGCATATTCCCAATAAGGTGTGCGAACAAAACCAGACCCAAAATTGCAATAAGTATAGCAAAGGAAGTCTCCCCGATAAATGTACTCGTTGACAAATTCTGCCCATAAGAACTGTAACACAAGAAAAGGAAAGATTTGAAGTTCAGATCCTCCTTCAAATGGCTCGTTAAAAAGTGGATTAGAAGGGCAACTGGCACATTTACTCTCTAAATGTAATTACATCCTTAAGAACCTTTTTCAACGACTCCATCATGTATTTTCAAGACAAAGCAGACAAAACCATGATTTATAGACTACATATCCCGCTATCAACATTTCTAGGTACTAGCTTGTTTAATGAAACAAAAGATGTATGGATCAGTACCCACAATAATCGGTGAACGTCTATGACTGTTCTTGGAATGACAAGAATAATCACATCACCCCTAGAAACTCCCTGAGAAAGATGTTGTGAATGAGATAGTTGGAACTCATATTATCCATGTTAGGTGTTGAGAAGCATGTCACTCACAAGGCCAGATAACAAGGTTTTTTTGCAATAACCATGTTGTCCGGGTCAGCTTGCGCGCACCTCGATTAATTCCTCGGGCTACCTACCACCTCCCACCAACAACAGGTACTAGGTAACTCTATCAACCAAGGCTAGAACAGAAGAAAGATCACCTAGTGTTTTGTCTCTAACTGAGATTTGAACGTGAGACCTTAAGGTGTTCAATCCACTTCATTGACCACTAGGCCACACTCCAGGAGTGCACTTTCAAAATTGGAAATGCCTAATTGGTTTATCATTTCAATAAAGTACAGCCAAAAACACTAGATAAGAACATTATAAATGTAAATGATGTCATTATTAGGTCCAACCCCATAGGAAAATTACCTCAGCTGTTGTAAGCCCCACCACAAGCAATAGAAGTACTTTGCGATAAAACTTGAGGAGACAACATCCTTTTTAACTGCGCTTTCAAATATTCCATATTTAAAAGTACTATCCCCATCTGGATCACAACTTTCAAATACCTTGGTGATATTTGCCCAACTCTTACGAGAATTTAGGCCAAAAGTATCACAATCCAAGTAGCGAAGCACGCACTGCGTAGAGCTGTCTTCCTTTCGGCATATTGATTTCCAGCAAGAAGTATATCGATCAACTGACAGTAAATACCATGCTGCACCTATAACCTGAAGAAAAAGAAAGAAAAACAAATACCGTTATATCAACTCTAAGAAAAGAAAACAAAAAGAAACAAAGAGAAGCAAAACTCCTGCATAAATACAGAGGTTTTCAACCAATACTTTGTGACGGTCACAGGTTAATACCACAATTAACCGGACTTTTAACACATAAATTTTGGAAATTAGGTTGTTGGAGCTACATACATGACTTGCCAACATGTAGAGAAGTAGATTATATGCAGCCCCTGCCCAAGCAGTTTTTGTGACAACTCCAGTAGCTTTGATAATCTGTGAACTTAATGGAAATATAAGATACAATCTGGGGATGTATTGGATTAGGACAATCAGCGCAAGAGCATTATTGTTATGATTAGCATGCTGGCTTCTCGTCGCTGGTATAATGAACCAGATGACTATCTGCAAGAAAGATTACTGTTTCATCATACCCTGCTTTACTACAGTAAAAATAGAGAAATTTTAAGGACATATGAGATATAAACTAGAAGAACGTGTTATCAATTTCTTGACATGTAAAGCTACCACCTTTAACCAGCATATGCTTCAAATACCCTGATACCAACTAGAATCAAGAAACTGGAACTATGTGGCAAAATCACTAGTGACTAGTCCAAAATCAGACAATCATTCCTACAAAACCTCCTATTTACGGTATATGAAAATCTTTCAATATTGACATGGTATATATTTTTACCATATCTAATACTCACCTCAAAATGGGTGTATATAAGTACGACCCTAGCTTGCCAGAAGTGTGGTCAATTTTGGATCCTCACAGTGCTTTTATGAGAACATCAGTTAGTTGGCCTTTTGAGTTGACAAAACTCGTAACAATGCACCCAAACTCAATCTTTTTGTCGAATGAAATGACAATCCGCTTCAATGTGTTTCGTTCAGTCATAAAAGACTAGATTTGAAATGATATGTAGTATGGGTTGATTATCAAAAATCAATTTTATCAATTTAACTCCTCCAATCTTTAACAGATGTTG
Organism: Solanum piurae; assembly: GCA_029582685.1. Taxonomy (NCBI): domain Eukaryota; kingdom Viridiplantae; phylum Streptophyta; class Magnoliopsida; order Solanales; family Solanaceae; genus Solanum; species Solanum piurae. The sequence continues at coordinate 15,961 of JAJOOO010027822.1, forward strand.
TCTTTGTCCTATAAGCTCACAAGTAGTTAATGCCCTAGTCCAATATTCTACCTCTGCACTTGACCTAGGCACCACATCTTGCCTTTTACTTTTCTAGGGTACTCCCTTTGTCCCAATTTATGTGGCACTTTTTTTGTCTATCCCAAAAAGAATGTTACCTTTCTCTATAATTAGAAACAACTGGTCAAACATTGCCACATAAAATATAATAACCTGAAGTGGACCGTCTATCAAAGGGACAACCTGCCTAATTTGCATCAGAATACCCAACATGTGCATCTCCGTTGCCCCAATTAACCTTCTCCTAGAGAGCCTTTCAAATATATTAGGATGTGAAATACCGCATTCTGGTGACTATCACAAGGTGATTGGAGAACTGGTTGGGTGATCGTAAGATAGTTGAGTTTTTTAACAAGTCCCCAACATCTACCTTGATCCATTAGAGGTTCCCCCTATCATTGAACAAGCTTAGTACTTGGATCCATGGGAGTGTTCACAAGTCTGTAGTTCAACACACTTGTGTCTTCCAAAATGTCTAAGGCATATTTCCTTTATGAGATGATAATGCTATTATCAGACTGTATCACCTCAATGCCTCGAAAGTATTTAAGCTTCCCCAAATCCTAATTATGAAATTGACTTGATAGATGTTGCTTAAGTTATGCAATACCTTCATGACCATTACTTGTGATAACAATGTCATCAAATAAAACAGTTAAAATGATAAGTTTGTCATGAGATTAATGCCTATAGAATACTGAATGATCAGCTTGTGTTTGAATCATTCCAAATTGTTGGACGACAGTTCAAACACAACCAAACCATGCTCTAGGAGACTTCTTGAGACCATAAAGAGATCAATGAAGTCGACAAAGCGATCAAATTGCAATCCAATTAAGTGCAGATGCTTGTGAAATGTTTATAAGGTAAAATGCTTCTAGTAGAACAACATACCTGAGGTAGAGGAAGAGTTGCAATCAGATCGATGAAAAAGTCAGATTTTAAATATCTTCTAGCAATTTCTCCAGGATCCATTACAAGCTCACCCTTCCCAAATACCCTTGTATTTGGGGCAACATAAGCAGTCCGGAACTTAATGAACACATGTAATAGATAGAAAAAATCTGCTATAGTTCGGAAAATGGTGACAATAATTCGCAAATTCAAATCTGTTTTCACACAACTGGACTCTTTAGTTCCTTGTATGATGGGCAAAAAGAAATACAATGGATCAACAAACAGTGCCAGCAAGCATGATATAATAAAAATTCTATTCCACTGGATTACAAGGTCACTCCCCGGATCAAGTATTCGCTTCCTCCAGGACTCATGGTCCTCGGGATACACCTTCTTAGGCCTCCCAAACTTAAGAGTATCGGTGACTTTATATTTGCCATCAGAGTTCAATAATGGAGGTGAGAATTTTTTCTCTACGTTCGAACTGTTTGCTATTCCTCCAAAAAAACTACCTTGTTGCTTTTCACCAGAGTAGAACCTAAAAAATGCATAAATCAACTATGAGCTACACAAGAAAGTCCTTGATTATGATACAACAGCAACAACAACAACATACACAGTGAATCAACTATGAGCTACACAAGAAAGTCCTTGATTATGATACAACAGCAACAACAACAACATACACAGTGAAATCCCACAAGTGGAGTCTAAGGAGGGTACAGTGACCCTCGGCTCGAGTACATCAAATCAAAGTAGGTCCTTGATTATGATAAAACTAGGAAAATTTTGCCCTCATTGAACTAACTAAATGATCTTCACTCTTCAGTAAAGAAATCAACTACAAAATTGTACAATCCAGCTTATGTTCCAAGTCATATTAAGCAGAAATGAATACAAGATATTTCAATATCTAGCATCCAGCACGAACCAAAAAATGCACAAATCAACTATGAGCTAAACAAGAAAGTCCTTGATTATGACACAACAACAACATACTCAATGGAATCCCACGAGTGGGGTCTAGGAAGACATCAAATCAAAGTAGGTCCTTGATCATGATAAAACTAGGAAAACTTGCCCGCGCTTTGCGCAGTCGACAAAACCTCATTGAACTGACAAAATGATCTTCCAGCAAAGAAATCAAAACACAAAATTGCACAATCCAGCTTATGTTCCAATTCATATTTTGGAAAAGCAGAAATGAACACAAAATATCTCAATATCTAGCATCCAGAACAATAAAGAACCAAAAAAAATTCAATCTTTAAACACGCAAAGTTCTAATTTCTACAATATATCACCAAAAAAGATCTCATCTTTTTCCAAATTACTACACAAGAATTCATCAAATCACAGAAACTAAACCAAAACACAAAAAAAAATAAAAAAATATCACATACCTTACAAACCTCTCCTTCTTCAGCTCCATTCCAAGAAGGCTAACAAAAAAAAAATCAAGAACAGGTTTTTTTAAACCCCCTTTACTCTTTAATCTCTTCTAAATGTGAACACAACACAAGTCTTCAGAAAAAAAGTGGTCAGAAGGGAACAGTGAACTAAACTAAAAATACCCAAAAAGCCCTTTAATCAAGAAAAAAGATAAAAATAATTTATAAAAAACATTCTTGAAAGTATGTTTTGTAGTTAAGATTTGCAGAGTTCTGTAAAATTCTGATAAAATAAATAATTTTAGTGTGAAGAGGAAGAGTGAATTGGTGTGGTCAGTGATTGATATTTTAGATTTGGAAAATTTCAAAGTAATTAATTCATTTTAATAAATTAGAGTTAGTATTAAATTATGGTGTTAAATTAGAAATGTTGACCAGAACAGGACTATATGTATAATTAATAATAATAAATTGCATTTTTACAAAAAAAAAAAAATCATGTGAAGTCATATTCATTTGTGGGTCCATGAAGAATTTTTTGTTTTTTTAAAAAATAAAATAAAAAATGACTATCCTATTAGAGGCATGGTTACTAGTGGACCTACTAAACTTTTCTTTGTTTATTCTTAATTTTCCCCATAATGAAAAAAGAAATGATCAGTTGGTGACGATCTATTAAATGATATTCATTGTTTTTGAAAGGTGGAGTCATTTTTTGGAGTTTATGTATCACCAAATAAGAATTAAGGACTATCTCAATTTTTTATCTGTATTAGTCTATGAACTTTTCGAAATATGTGTGATCGACTCTGTTGGAGCTCAAGTTTTATTGGTCCATTGATGAAAACCTATTAAATTATATTTCTTACATTTGATAAGTGGACTTCACTTTTTTTTGGAGTTTATGTGTCATTAAATAAGAATTCAAGATTATCTCGATTTTTCATATATATTTGTTCATTGATTTTCTGGAAAAATTACATAATTAGGTACACTTCACTACCGTATATATTATTATTACCTATATATTTAAAATATTACGTATCTTATCACTAATTAAGAGTTTTTTCCCATATATTGAAGAAAAAAAAATACTTAGATACATGTATTTTTGCTACCAGATACACAAAAATAGGGAGAGAGGCGAGCAAGATTCGTATGTATCCAGATCCATGCGAATCACACTAGATACGTGTATATGTATGTATCTGGAGCGATTCACATGTATTTGAAATACCAGATACATGGGAGAGCGGCGAGCGAGATGGAAGAGAGGCGAGGGAGGTCAGTGAGATTTGTTATGTATCTCATATACATGCAAATCTACTTGGATACAGTGTATCTAGAACAAATTACACTTAATTTTGACCTCATGTATCTGGACACGGAGGCACCAAAATCTAATAAGATACGTAATATAATGAACTAGAGTGTGTCTAAACAATTAGCTCCTAAACTAGTGAAATTTATGTAATTTTCCCTTGATTTTTTGGAATAAGTGTCATAAACTTTGTTTGAGCTCAATTTGTTTAGAAAATATTAAAGTTACAGATCTCATATTTGGGCTCAAAACTTTTCACAATCCAAGCCCATACCCCTAATTTGTTCCAATTTTTCAGTAGCAGTCCAACCTAAAGTCCAAATCCAAGTTGCTGCTATGTATGTTGGTGTTGTTATTGGGGGGAAAAAATCAAACCGAAAATCAATCAAAATTTTATAAATTCGAATCGAAGAATCGAACACTCGTTGTATAAAAAACTTTAAAAGGAGATCAATAATTAATTTATCCAAATTTGAAGGGACACTATATGATAGAATTTCTCAATTATTGTGTAACAATCATGGGTTACTAGAATGATCAAATTTTTTTCCCTTTTCATTGATTGTGCAACTATTTCTAAATTAAAAAATATATATATTATCACGAAGAACGAATTTAAGATAATTTTCATCACTATCCATTAGTGGTTGAAGTGAGATTTTCATTCAAGTATCTATCATCGATCATATATATTCATTAAAAAAATTATATATATATATAATATAATTTTTCGAAAAAAATGATTCAAATGAATAAAAGTATACGTAGAACTTTTTGAGGAATAAAGTTCATGTTTTCAAGTGTTTTATTAAAATCATTTGTTTCATTGACAAGAAAGTTAGTAACCTAACTCTAATCCTTAGTAGTACTACCAACTTATTAGAATAATTTTTTTAATCTTATCATCTTAGGAAATTGACATATCATAAGTTTTGTACTTTGTACTTATAATAATTTTAACACAATTTTTATTAGAAAACTTTCCAACTAAAATAATATAAAATTTAACAAACAAGCACCAATTTAAAGATAGAATAAAAAATATTGGATACTTATCTTCCAAACCAAACAAATATAATATAAGCATAATCTCATTGTGTTAAAATTTCCATGGCATTTACGTAGTGTAGATTATAACATGATGAAATTATTTTTATAACCAAATATTTACACGCTTGAATAAATGTGATGAAACTGAGAATAATGATTGATGTATTAGATGAAATGTATTGATAAGCATTTTTTTTTGTTAAAAATAATTAAACTAGTGAAAGCTGAATAACTGAAATGAAATAAAGAGCGAGTTAAGAATTTCGTTTTTTCAAAGGATATTAGAAAATTATACAAGAATTTAGAATAAAATAGTAAAAATTTCAGTAAAATAAAAAATGCTCGTAAGCTGAAAATTTTAATATAAGCTTGAAATGACCAACGTAACTAATAATTTTGACAAATTTTAACTTATAAACACCTTTAATTTCTTCAGAAACATAAATAAATTTTAAAAAATATTTATGAATCAATTTGATCAGCGTATAAATTTATTGAAAAAACTTCTCATATTTGATCTTAATAAGTATTTTTCTTCTTTTTATTTGTATGTTCCTATCACAAATTCATAATTGTTTCAACCAATCTTTTCATTGACAAGAAATCAAGATTTATCCTTTTGTACTATCAATTTATTTCAATTAATTAGTTCCTTATCTTGTCAAGGAGTATTGTCCTATCATGATAAATTTTATAAGAGGTTTCCAATTCTCTTTTTCTTTCCATTTTATGTCATAGTGTTTGATCGGATACAAAATTTTACAAAATAAAAATATAGAAATTCATGGTTTTAAATAAATTGAAGACATTTTGTGACTATTAATATTTTATAAAGTGTTTAAAATAAAAAATTTAAGAATGAATTGATTTTAAATATAAAAAGGTTTTTTTTTGGGAACATATTAAAAAAAAAAAAAAGTACACAAGGAAAGTAATAAGTACTCCAAAATTCATATATTTGAATCTTTGAAAAGTGAAAGTGATATGTATTTAGGTAGTGAATTGTGTCAACAAGTAAAAAATGATAGTCTAAAATATTAGGCACTTAACTTCCAAAAAAACAAACAAATATAAACAAAAATCTATAGATAAATATGATTTTTTTCTTCATTGTATCTAGTATTTTGGCATATTATGTATAAAATAAAATATATATACTAACAAAAGACATAAGAAAATGACCAGCAACTAAGCATGCCAAGACCAAACTATTTTAAACTTTATGTTTTCATTGAATTGGTACAAATGAACCAACAGCTTCTGTTTTGTCCATATTTATAAATAAAAATACAGCCACACAAAGCATCCCGCGTTATCATAATCTGCGAGGATTCGCATACAGATAAAAAGCATTTGTGATCGCTTTGACGACTTGATGATTAAAAAAGGGGAAAAGGTCTAAAATATATCTAAACTTTGACCGAAATTATTGTAACAATATCGAACTTTGGAAATGACATTTTACCCCTGCACTATTTAATAATATATTTTAAAGGTATATATGTGCCCACGATTACATCATAAATATTGCATCATTATAAATAGTAATGTGTCTACGTGGGCACATATATACCTTTAAAATACACTATTAAATAGTGCAGGGGTAAAAGGTCCTCCATAAAGTTTGATATCGTAACAACAATTTCGACCAAAGTTAAAAATATATTTTAGACCCTTTTTTCATTTAAAAATGAAGGCAATTATAATATTTAAATGGTACAAAAATGCGAAGTGTTTGAAATTTGAGACAACATCCAAAAGAGGTTCACAAGAAGAAGCGAAATTTTGGAACATTCTTGGTATAGTACATTATTATCTATTAGGATATGCTTTTAGTATGCCCTATTTTGAGTCATTTCCAAGAAATGGATAAGCATTTGGGGATCTAGTCAATTGAGGACTTCTTCCAATTATGTATGTCCCAAACTTTGTAGGTAGAGTCACCTCTAGATGTAAATTCAGAATTTAAATACTTTGGATTCATGTTTGATAATCTGATATCACATAGTTGATTTACTAAATTTGAATTCTATATGAATATACTCCACTCAACATTATCAAATCACTAAAGCCCACTTTTGTCACCGTTAGATGCAACTCAAGCAAGAGCCTAAATTATTAGTTGAGCGACAACCCTTCCTCCACTTGACACCATTGGATTTCTAAGGCCGACTTTTTTTACTACACGACAACATTCGAACAAGAGCCTTGACTTGCTTAACGAAAATCGAGCAAGAGTCCGGACTTGCATATCATCACTAGCATCAAGATTGTCACTATCAATATCGATCTCATCAAAAAGGAAAAACCTTAGCAATATTCCTCAAGAGTCATAACCAAGCATTGTCCCAAATGGACGCCTCTCAAGTCTCTAAGGCAACATAAAGAACCAACTTTTTGGTGTATAACTACTCTAGTGGTGTTTACCTTCACCATCAACATGTCTACCGATTTCGAGACACACTGAAGGGTAAGTGAAAACACTATTAATACTCCTGATGGGGAGGAGGAAAAGAAGAAAAACTACTATAGCATTGGTGATGCATATGGAAAGATGACTTAGTATGTATTTGAAACAGGAGATAACTAAGAGAAAACAAGAAGGTTCAAAAGAGCCATTTATATAAATTTTACCCAAAAAATGTAGTACTATCACCTTGATAATCCAGTAACTACACTATGTATAACTTGCCTAGGCAAGTCATATAAGAGCAACTATGAACCAAGAAATTTGCTAAATTTTATAACTCCCTAGAGGGCTAAGAAAATGGAAATTTGCTGAAAACTAAAAACTATGTTTCTTTCAACTGATTCTTTTGGATGTGACCTCTGAATTCTATGAAGTTTTGTCTATACAAAGGATGCATGATTCTTAACTATGGAGAGATCTTCGACAGAGGCGACTTGATGGACCGGCGCCTTAGGTGGTAGCTGCATTGCTGTAGAAGCTGCTGAGAGGCCTTGAAGCATTTTTACAACTTCAGCTGGATCATCAAGATAGTACTTAGCCATACTCGGTTTCTGCCCGACGGTGCAGGCAAAGACTTCTGCATTATCAGGCAGAGAATTGTTGCTTGCAATGCTCTCAAACATGTCTTCGTCCGATCTGTCATCACCTATGCACAACACGAAATCGGGAGACTTCCCTTTGCTCTGCATCGACGCCAAGAGGCTTTGAAACACCAGACCTTTGCTTACATCCTGCAATAGATTAATGTACATATACATGATGAGTTTGCATCCATTTGAAATATCATTGTATTAGGGGTTAATTTTCCATACCTGTGGTTTCACCTCAACAATGTGCTGGCCTCGTTTAACAACCACAGGCTCGTTAGCGAGCACACTCTCGAGGTGATCAAGAAGCTCTTTAGCCTGCCAAATGCCAAAGTCAGGGTCAGCTTCAAGATGATGCCACACTAGTGCACTTTCCTTCTGCTCTATCGACGAACCATCTGTTGCCTCAGTGTATTTCTTCATAATAGGCAACACCACTTTTTTCCAGTCAAGGTCTGCAGGTACAGGACGAGATTCCCAATCGGAATCCTTACTCCACCTTAACGAAATACAAAGCAATTGAAAAAATGAATAACATCACAAAGATAAAAATATAATCTTGAATTATAAAGATTGTGGTGTTACCTAGTGAAATAACCATGCTCTGCTGATAAGCCAAGTTCCGGACACGGAGAGAACCACTTGCTGAGCGTATCCCTTCCTCTACCACTCACGATAAACACGATGTTCTTTGGATCACTGCATAAACCATTCAGAATTGAGATGACTTCTGCACTTGGGGCTTTGTCCACTTTATCCTCTGGCAACATAGTACCATCATAGTCGAGTAGGATGAGCCTGCTGTTTGTCAATTTATAAGAAGAGACGATATGGGCTACCGAAAGCTTCTTGAAATTCGGTCCGAGGGCAACAACCCTGAAGCCAAGACCAAGGCCAATACCCCAACATCTCTTGTGATAATGCTCTTCACAAGCTCTCTTGAGGTCTTGATCGAAACTCCTCGCCCAATATGCAACGTCATGAGAAGAAACATATCTATAGTGCTTCTCATGACGCAATTCTTTCTCCCTATCATTCATCATGGCTCCTGAAGTCATACCAGTGGCTACACTCTCAATGTCCCATGGATTGACCCTGATAGCACCGCTGAGAGACGGGGAGCAGCCGATGAACTCAGAAACAACAATCATACTCTTTCGTCGTTCTCCATTAAAACCTGGACCCAAGGCCTTATCCAAATTATTGTTGCTCTGCCTAGAAACTGTATACTCATAAGGCACCAAATTCATTCCATCTCTAACAGCATTAACAACAACACACTCAGAAATCGCATAGTGAGCTATCTTGTCCTGCGTAGAAACTGGACCGTTAATACAGACAATCGGTTCATACCCCGGTTTTCCATATTTCATATTGATCTCACTGGCAATCTTCTTGACCTCTTCTTCAACCTCTCTGATATCATTTCCTCTACTTCTTGGGGGGTTCGTAATCTGAACCAACACTACCCTTCCCCTCAACGACGGGGATTGCTCAAGAAGATGTCCCATCGCTAAAAACTTCAAACCAATCCCTTTAAACATATCCATATCATCAATACCTAACAACACAATTTTCCCCTCATACTTCTCTTTCAATTCCTTCGCCTTCTTCGCCGTATCAGGCAAAGACATAACATTTTGGATCTGCCCCATGTGAATACCAACAGGAAGGATTTTAATAGTCACAGTTCTACCAAAATAGTCAATACCAATGTAACCCCTTTTCGACTGATAATCCAAACCTAACATCCTACTACAACATGACAAGAAATGTCTAGCATAATCAAATGTCTGAAAACCAACAAGATCACAATTCAACAAAGCCCTCAAAATCTCATCCCTAACAGGCAATGTTCGATAAATTTCAGACGATGGGAAAGGACTATGAAGGAAAAACCCAACTTTTATCCTACTATACTTTTTCCTCAACATAGTAGGCAAAACCATGAGATGATAATCTTGAATCCAAACATAATCATCATCAGGATTAATCACCTCATAAACTTTATCAGCAAAAATCTTGTTTGCTGATACATAAGCCAACCAATTAGACCTATCAAATCTTACACCATGACTAGATGTCAAAGGCAACATGTAATGAAACAAAGGCCATAAATAATGCTTACAAAAGCCATGGTAATACTTGTTTATCAAATCTAATGACAAGAAAGTTGGTACACACCTAAATTTCTCCCATAAGAAATTAGCAACTTCTTCTTGATCATTCAATTCAACATCAGCTTTCAAACAACCAACATAAACAATCTCCAAATCTGGTGACAAACCATCTTTCAGCTGTAAAATCAATGTATCTAAAGCATATCTGTCCCATTCAAAACACCATTTTTTCCCCTCTTTTTCATCTTTACAAAAAGCTTTCACTGGTAACTGATTTGCTACAATGATCCTTCTACTCCCATTTTTCACACCAGGTGAAACTTCCCCCTTTTCTTCATCTCCTCCTCCACCTCCACCTCCTCCACCAAAATCTGTTATAATCCCTGGAACATTCATCAACTTTGGGATTCGAGCCCGATCAGTAACAGAATAGTCATCAAGATTAAGCAGATTGAAACAAGATCTTGACAACATAATCACAACACAAAAAACACACAAAAACAAAAGTTGGGTATCAAAAATTAACACTTTTTAATCATAAAGTTTAAAACTTTACTCCATAAACAGAGCAAACACCAAAGATTCTTGAATTTTCAAATGATGAAACCAAAAGGGTATTTTAAAAAACAAGTAAAAACCACACAACACACATAAAAAACACAAAATCAAGAACTTGGGTATGCAAAAAAATGACTTTTTGAAGATAAAGTTTAGAGCTTTATACCATTTTTAGACCAATAAACACAGCAAACTCCAATGGATTCTTGAAAATTCAAAAGGGTGTTTTTCAGTTTTTTTTTTTTTTTTTTTTTTTTGCTTCTTT
>JAJOOO010027823.1:0-19495 GCA_029582685.1 Solanum piurae
AAAAAAAAACCTAAGAAACACTTAACCCTCAATAACCCTAAATAACTCCAAAACCCCTAAACCTAAAAAACTATCAGCTATAAACCCTATAGAGCCCAAAATCATATATGCTAAAGCCTAAAAATCCCAAAAAAAACCCTAAGCCCTAAATCCTAAACCTATAAAACCCTAAAATCCTTAATCTAAATATTCCAAAGCCCTAAACCCTAAACACCTAGATAAAACCCTTAACCTAAAAAACACTAAACCCTAAACCCTAAACCCTAACCTAAAACCCTAAATCCTAAACCCTAAACCCTAACCTAAAACCCTAAATCCTAAACCTAAAACACTAAGAATCCCTAAACCCTAAACCTTATGAAACCCTAAATCCTAAAAACCCTAAAACAAACCCTAAAAACCATTTGAAACCCCTACAAAATCTTAAGCTCTAAACCTTCTTAAAAATTTGTAAAGCCTAAACATAAAAAACACAAAACACCCTAAACCCTAAACCCGAAACCAAGATAAAATCGTTAACCTAAAAAATGGCTAAGCCCTAAACCCTAAACCCTAACCTAACACCCTAAAACTCTAATAATCTCTAAGAAACACTTAACCCTTAAAAACCCTAAAAACTCAAAAAACCCTAAACGTAAAAAAGTCTAAGCTCCAGACCCTATAAAGCCCTAAATTGTATATGCTAAACCCTAAAAAACAGAAAACAAACCCCTAATCCTTGAACCCTAAACCTATAAAACCTAGATTAAATCCTTAAGCTAAAACCCAAAAACTCCTAAACCTAAAAAAAGTAGCTATAAACCCTATAAAGCCCTAAATCATATATGATAAACTCTAAAAACACAAAAAAAATAAAAAAAAATAAACCCTAAACCCTAACTTAAAACTCTAAATCCAAAACCTAAAACCCTAAGAAACCACAAACCGTAAACCTTAAGAAACCCTAAATCTTATAAACTCTAAAATAAACCCTAAAAATCATTTGAAACCCCTACAAAACCCTATGCTCTAAACCATAAACCCTAAGAAACACTTAACCCTTAAAACCCTTAATAAAACCCAAAAACCCCTAAACCTAAAAACTTTAAGCTCTAAACCCTATAAACCCATAAATCGTATATGCAAAATCCTTAAAACACAAAAAAAAACCTAAGCCTAAACCATAAACCTATAAAACCCTATAAAACCTTAAACTAAAAAACCCAATGCCCTAAGCCATAAAAACCTAGATAAAGCGCTTAACCTATAACCCTAAACCTAAAATAACCCTAAGCCCTCAACCCTAGACCCTAACCTAAAACCCTAAGTCCTAAACCTAAAATCCTAAGAAACCCTAAATCCTATAAACCCGTTTAAAACCCCAAAAAAACCCTAAACTATAATCCGTAAACCTTAAACCTTAAAAACGTAAAAAAACACTATGCCCTAAACCCTAAACCCTGAAAAACCCTAAGAAATACTTAACCATTAAAACCCCTAAAAATCCACTAAACCAAAAAAAATGCTAAGCTCTAAACTCTATAAAACCCTAAATCGTATATGCTGAACCCTAAAAAACACAAAAAAACCCTAAGCCTAAACCCTAAACCTATAAAACCCTAAAAAATCTTAACTGAAAGAACCCAAAGCACTAAACCCTTAAAACCTAGATAAAAACCTTAACCTAAAACTGTAAACCTAAAAAAACCTGAAGGTCTAAACCCTAAACCCTAACCTAAAACTCTAAATCCTAAACCTTAAGAAACCCTAAATCCTAAAAATCCTAAAATAAACCCTAAAAACCATTTAAAATCCCTACAAAATCCTAAGCTCTAAACCATAAACCCTAAAAAATGCTAAGAAACACTTAACTCTTAAAAACCCGAACAAAACCCAAAAACCCCTATACCTAAAAACATCTAAGCTCAACATCCTATCAAGCCCTAAATCATATATGCTAAACCCTAGAAAACACAATAAACTCCTAAACCATGAATCTATAAAACCCGATAAAACCTTAACCTAAAATATCCAAAGCCCTAAACCCTAAAAACCTAGATAAAACCCTTAGCCTAAAACCCTATGCCCTAATCCCTAAACCCTAACTTTAAACCCTAAGAAACCATAAAACCTAAACCTTAAGAAACCCTAAATCCTATAAACCCTAAAAACCATTTAGAACCCCTAAAAAACCCTAAGCTCTAAACCCTAAATACTGAAAATCTGTAAACCCTAAAACTAAAAAACACAACAAAAAAAGCCTTAAAAAAAACCCTAAACCTTAAATAACCCTAAGAAAAACTTTACCCTTTAAAACCTTAAAGAACCCCTAAACCTAAAATACCCTAAAAGCACACAAAAAAAAGAACCTTAGCCCTAAACCCTATGAAATACAAAAAAACCCTTAGCCCTAAATTCTAAACATAAAACCCTAAACTAAAACCCAAAATTCTAAACATAAAACCGTAAGAAACCCTAAACCCTAAACCTTAGGAAACCCTAAAATAAATGATAAAATCCATTTAAAACCCCTACATAACTATAAGCTCTATACCCTATATCTTGAAAATCCGTAAATCCTAAACCTAAAAAACAACACAAAAAAAACCTAAGCCCAAAACCCTAAACCCTAAAAGACCCTAAGAAATACTTAATCCTTAAAAACCCTAAAAAACTCAAAAACCCCTAAGCCTAAAAACCTCTAAGCTTGAAACCCTATAAAGCCCTAAATCGTATATGATAAACCCTAATAAACAAAAAAAACACCTAAGCCCTAAACCCTAAACCTATAAAATCCTAAAAACCTTAACATCAAAAACTCAAATCCACTAAACCTAGAAACCTAGATAAAACCCTTAACCAAAAACCCTAAACCTAAAAAACCCTTAGCCCTTAACCCTAAACTCTAACCTAAAATGCTAAATACTAAACATAAAACTCTAAGAAACCATAAACCTTAAGAATCTGTAAATCCTATAAACCCTATAAACCATTTAAAACCCCTACAAAACCCTAAGTTCAAAACCCTAAATCCTAAAAATCAGTAAACCCAAATCCTAAAAAACACGAAAAAAACCCTAAGACCTAAACCTTAAGAAACAATTAACCCTAAAAAACCCTAAAACACATAAACCTAAAAAATCTAAGCTTTAAACCCCATAAATCCCTAAACTGTATATGCTCAGCCCTAAAAACACAAAAAAAAAAACTAAGCCTAAACCCTTAACCTATAAATCCCTAAAAAATCCAAAGCACTAAACCTTAAAAACCTAGATAAAACCCTTAACCTAAAACACTAAACAAAAAAATCCCTAAGCTCTAAACCGTAAACCCTAACCTAAAACCGTAAACCCTAACCTAAGACTCTAAGAAACCCTAAACCCTAAAATAAAACCTAAAACCCATTTTAAACTCCTAAAACCCCCTAAGCTCTAAACCCTAAGTCCTAAAAATCTGTACAGACTAAACCTGAAAAACACAAAAAACCCTAAATCTAAAAAAATCTAAGCTCTAAACCCCTAAATCGTATATGCTAAACCCTAAAAACACTAAAAAACCCTAAGCCCTAAACCATAAATCTATAATACCCTAAAATTCATTAACCTAAAAATCCCAAGGACCTAAACCCTAAAAACCTAGATAAAACCATTAACCTAAAACCATAAACCTAAAAAACCCTAACCTAAAACCCAAATCCTAAACCTAAAACCTTAAACCCTAAGAAACCCTAAACCCTAAACCTTAAGAAACCCTAAATCCTATAAACCCTAAAACCCATTTAAAACACCTACAAAACCCTAACCTCTAAATAGTAAATCCTAAAAATTCGTAAATCCTAAGCCTAAAAAACACAAAAAGAAACCCTTAGGACTAAACCCTAAACCCTAAAAAACCCTAAGAAACACTTAACCCTTAAAACCTGTAAACAAACCCAAAAAACACCTACACCTAAAAAACTCTAAGCTCTAAACCATATAAAGCCCTAAATCGTATATTCTAAACCCTAAAAAACAGAAATAAAACCCAAAACTCTAAACCCTAAACATAAAAAATCCTAAAAAACCATAACCTAAAAAACTCAAAGCCCTAAACGCTAAATACATAGAAAAAACCCATAACCTAAGACCCTAAACCTTAAAAAAACCTAAACCATAACCTAAAACTTTAAATCCTAAATCTAAAACCCAAAGAAACCCTAAATCCTATAAACCCTAAAAACAATTTAAAACCTCTAAAAACACTAAGATCTAAACCCTAAATCCTAAAAATCTATAAACCCTAAACCTAAAAAACACACAAAAAAAAAAAACCTATGCCCTAAACCCTAAACCATAAAAAACCCTAAGAAACACTTAACCCTTAAAAACCCGAAAAACCTCTAAACCTAATCCCTAAACCTACCCTAAAACCCTAAGCCCTAATCCCTAAACCCTAACCTAAAACCATAAGAAACGCTAAACCATATACCTTAAGAAACCATAAAATAAACCCTAAAAACCATTTAAAACCCTTCAAAACCCAAAGCTCTAATCCCTATATCCTGAAAATCTGTAACCCTAAACCTAATAACACACAAAAAAAAACCTAAACCCTAAACCTTAAAAACCTTAAGAAACGCTTAACCCTTAAAAATATTTAAAAAACCCTAAACCTAAAAATCTCTGAGCTCTCAACCTTATAAAGTCCTAAATCAAATATGCTAAACCCTAAAAAACACACAAAAAAAAAAAACCTAAGCCCTGAACCCTTAACCTATAAAACACTAAAAAACATTAAACTAAAAAACCAAAAGTCCTAAACCCTAAAAACCTAGATAAAACCATTAACCTAAAAAATTCTAAGCCCTTATCCCTAAAACCCTAGATAAAACCCATAACCTAAAACTCTAAACCTCAAAAAACCCTAAACCCTAAGCCCTAAACCTATAAAACCCTAAGCCCAACCATAAACCCTAACCTAATACCCTAAATCCTAAACCTAAACCCTAAGAAACCCTAAACCTTAAACCTAAAGAAACCCTAAAATAAACCATAAAAATTATTTAAAACCTCTACAAAATCCTAAGCTCTAAACCCTAAATGCTAAAAATTCGTAAACCCTAAACATAAACCAAAAACCTAAAACCTAAACCCTAAAAAACCATAAGAAACACTTCACCCTTAAAAAACACTAAAAAACCCTAAACCTAAAAAACACTAAGCTCTAAACCTTATAAATCCCTAAATCATATATGTTAAACCCTAAAAAACACAAAAATAAACCCTCAGCCCTAAATCCTAAACCTATAAAACCCTAAAAAAATGTAACCTAAAAAAACTAAAGCCCTAAACCCTAAAAACATAGATAAAACCCTTAACCTAAAAAACCCTAAGCCCTTAACCCTAAACCTATAAAAATCCTAAAAACCCCAAACCCCTAAACATATAAAGTCTAAGCTCTAAACCCTATAAAGCCCTAAATCATATATCGTAAACCCTAAGAAACAGAAAAAAACCTTAGTCGTACACCCTAAACTTATAAAGCCCTTCAAAACATAACCTAAAAAACCCAAAATCCAAAACCCTAAAAACCTAGAAAAACCCTTAACCTAAAACCCTAAACCTAAAAACAACCCAAGTCGTAAACCCTAAAAACCTAGATAAAACTGTAAACCTAAAACCCTAAACCTAAAAAAAAAGTTAAGCCCTAAACTGTAAACCATAAAACTATAAAACCCTAAAAAACCTTAACCTAAAAAACTCAAAGCCCTAAACTCTAAAAGCCTAGATAAAACCCTTAACCTAAAACCATAGACATAAAAAAACTTTAAGCCCTAAACCATAAACCCTAACCTAAAACCCAAAATCTTAAACCTAAAACCCTAATAAACCCTAAACCCTAAACCTTAAGAAACCCTAAATACTACAAACCCTAAAATAAACCCATTTAAAACCTCTACCACACCCTAAGATCTAAATCCTAAATCCTAAGAATCTGTAAACCTTAAACCTAAAAAACACAAAAAAAAAACTTAGCCCTCAACCCTAAACCCTAAGAAACACTTAACCCTAAAAAACCCAAAAACCGCTAAACCTAATAAACTCTTATCTCTAAACACTATAAAATCCTTAATCGTATATGCTAAACCCTAAAAAACACAAAAAAAAAAAAACATAAGCCCTCAACCCTAAACCTATAAAATTGTCACGACCCAAACCGTCGTGATTGGCACCCACACTAACACTCCGGTGGGAGAACCACTACTACAACCCAATCAAGCCAATAATCTAAAAACTAAGGCATGTAAACTACGAAAATGATTTAATTTACTAACAAATGCGAAAGATAAACCTAGAACCTGAAAGTCAATGTACCAAAACATCTAAACAATTGATCCAAGTCTAAACAAGAAGGGATACAATCCCCAACTAATGGACTAACTACAACAAATGTCTAAGTCCGAAAATGATGGACGAAGACGAAAGAGAATTACATGGTAGCCCGGACGAAGTGGCTCACTCTTGAATTCGAAGCGACGATCACTGATATTCTAAGTGAGGTCTGTCAGTAGTCGCGCGAATATGCCCTGTACTCAACAAAAAATAAGAGCAAGTGCAATATCAGTACACAACCACAGTGTACTGGTAGGATCACACGGCTATCCCACTAGTATAACATAAACAAGTCAAACAACATTATAATCACATGCATATATATCAACATATACAACATTATCAACATGAAGAATCAACAACACATTTCACATTTATCATCACATCATTGGTCCTCTCACGGAACCCAATCCCAAACAGTTAGCATGCCGGAACGTGGCAATCCGATCCCATATTTATGCCGAAACGTGGTAATCCGATCCAATATTATGCCAGAACATGGCAATCCGATCCAAGTTAGCTATGCCGGAACGTGGCAATACAATCCCAGTTGGTTATGCTGAAATGTGGCAATCCGATCCCATTCACACACCACAATCACAAACACAAGTACGTCATCAAGATCATACATTTAAGTCATGATTTCATGGCAATGATATTTCATCTATCTCATTTACAACAAGTGTGATCAACATTGCAACATTCATACATATACAAGTATCATAATGAAGCAAGAACAACCATACATCACACAAACATAGAATCACAATCATCACATACCTCGAAACAAGCTCAAAACCCTAAGAAACTTGATCCTTCCCTTTTCGAATTCGTTTCGCTTGTTCTTGGTCTACAAATAATCACAATAACACGGGAATCAACAAATAATCGCTAATTACCCAAAACTATAACAATTCTATGAACCCTAGATCAAACCCATGATCCCAACTAACCAATATAGGGTTGTTTCCACCATTGATTCAAGATCAAAACCTCTCCCCATCAACATCAACCCATTCTATTATGTTTTACGAATTGAAAAATGGATTCGGGGAGTTAAAAGCTTACCTTTAGCCTCAAGAATGGTGAAAAATGAGTAGAAATCGCCTGGAGGTTGTTCCTTAGCTCTAAAAGTCGAAAAGTGCCAAATAAGGTCATTTAGGGGTTTATTAACGACATTATGTCGCGTCTGGCCCGCCACAGTGGCCCTCATCCCGCTGTATTGGCGGCGCCAGAGCGACCTAGAGCCCCTCCAGAGAGGCACTTTAGAAACAGTGAGCTCTCATCTTGCACCTATGATTTTCAGTCTCGTCGCGCCCGCCACAACTTTCATCATTTTGCTGTAGGAGCCCCGCCAGAGTGGCAATAGTCCCGCCAAAGTGACACAAATGGGACCAAAGAGTCATTCGAAGGAATTCCAAAATCCCATTTCATAACGCACCTCTAGCCCACTACGCACCGAAAATACCCTTCACGCTAAAGATCAATTCCCAGATATCTACTCGCCCAAATTCAATTTCGTAAAGTCGTATGGATTCGTTGACGATTTATTTAACTACTCATGTAATTAAAATAAAAAACAACTCACCCAATTGTTACCAGATTTCCCTACACCTTTGTGACTCCGATTTCCTCCAAATCTGGACAAGGTTGGAAAAATCCAGATACTACAAAAATGTTTTTCCGGTCCCAGTTTTTCCCCGTTGGAATTTCTATAACTACGGAAACAGGTCGTTACAATAGATATCAATTTACCCATCACTCATCCCCAAGTGACAAAACTTAGGAAATAGGCTAAGGAAAGGAAGATGTAGTACATGATTCGACGAACAAATGGGGATACTTGTCTGGCATGTCCCTCTCAGTTTCCCAAGTTGCTTCCTCAACTAGACGATGATTCCATTAAATTTCACAGACTTAATTTCCTTGGTCCTCAACTTATGCACATCACTATCAAGAATAACAATCGATTCTTCCTCGTATTAGAGGTATTTATTTATCGCAATTGAGTCCCACTTAATGAAATAATCTCCGTCACCATGATATCTCTTCAACATAGACACATGGAATACAGGATGAACATCGGATAGATTAGGGGGTAGAACCAACCTATTCACCACCGGCCCTACATGTTCAAGAACCTCAAAGGGACCAATTTATCGCGGACTTAACTTACCCTTCTTACCAAATCTCATCACTCCTTTCATGGGTGATATCTTAAGAAGAACGTTCGCTCCGATCTGAAATTCCATGTCTCTTACCTTACGATCCACATACCTTTTCTGTCGACTCTGGGCTGCTAGAAGTTTAGCTTGAATACTCCTCACCTTATCTTGAGAATCCTTTACTAAATCAACCCCCAAAGGTTTCACATCTCCAGCCTCAAACCACCCTATGGGTGTTCTACATCCCCTCCCATATAATGCCTCAAATGGTGCCATATCAATGTTGGAGTGATAACTATTATTATAGGAGAATTCACACAAAGGTATGAATTTATCCCAATGCCCTCCAAAATCAATCACATATCTTCCAACACTTAAATAGTCCTCTCAGATTGTCCGTCCGTCTGTGGATGAAAAGTTGTACTAAAAGTGAGTTGTGTGCCCAATTCCTTATGCAATTTTCTCCAAAACTTGGAAGTGAATTGGGTACCACGATCTAAGATGATAGAAAGGGGCACACCATGCAGCCTCACTACCTCTTCCATATAAATCTTAGCCAATTGTTCAGCATTATAATCAATTCTTATCGGAATAAAATGGGCTGACTTGGTTAATCGATCAACCACTACCCAAATAGAATAAAACATCCCCAAAGTCTTGGGAAGGCCAACCACAAAATCCATAGCTATTCTTTCCCACTTCCATTCCGGGATTGGCATTTTTTGAAGTAAACCTTTAAGCCTTTGATGCTCATACTTCACTTGTTGGCAATTATGACACGTAGCCACAAATTCCGCTATGTCTTTCTTCATGCTCGACCACCAATAAATTCGTTTAAGATCTCTATACATCTTGGTCACACCCGGGTGTATAGAATATCGCGAACCATGAGATTCTGCCAACAATTTTTTAATCAAGTCATTAACTCGAGGAACACAAATTCTCATTTTAACACTGAGTACACCATCCGCATCAAGAGTGGCCTCTTGTGCCTTACCATTCACCGTCCTTTCCTTGAGTTTAGTCAAATTTCCATCCTCAAATTGCTTACCCTTGATCTCCTCAATGAACGTGACCTTAAGTTCGATGCTAGCTTACACGCCGCCTCTTTCTAAGATGCCCAACTTTATGAACTTGGACTCTAAGGTTTGAATTTCTTTGGCCAAAGGTCTCTTGGTTACACTCAAGTAAGCTAAGCAACCCATACTTACCATTTTTCAACTCAAGGCATCTGCCACAACATTAGACTTACCCGGATGGTATTGAATGGTCACATTCGCTGTCTCAAATTTAGATCCTTTTGAGTGAACATATGTTGCAAACTACGATGATCGGTAAAAACTTCACACTTAACACCATAAAGATAATGCCGCCAAATCTTAAAAGCAAATACTACCGCCGCCAACTCTAAATCGTGGGTTGGATAATTTCTCTCATGCACCTTCAATTGACGCGACACATAGGCTATAACATTCTTATACTGCATTAACACATCGCCCAATCCAGAATGAGAAGCATCACAATAAACTATAAAATCCTTACCTTCCACCGGTAATGCTAGGATAGGTGCGGTAGTCAAGAGAATCTTGAGCTTTTGAAAGCTCTCTTCACATTTTTCAGTCCATTCAAATGGTATTTCCTTCTTAGTCAAATTAGTCAAGTGAGTGGCAATAGAAGCAAAATTCTTAACAAATCGACGATAATAGCTAGCGAGTCCCACAAAACTCCTAACTTCCGTCACAGAACTAAGCCGGACCCAATTCTTAACTGCCTCGATCTTTTGAGGATCCACCATTACTCCTTCCTTTGAAATCACATGTCCCAGAAATGCAACCGATTTTCAACCAAAATTCACACTTCAAAAATTTAGCATATAACTTTTATTTCCCAAGAACACCCAAAATAGTACGAAGATGGTTTGCATGCTCTTCTTCATTTTTTGAATAAACCAAAATATCATCAATAATGACTATCACAAAGGAAACAAGAAATGGCTTGAACACCCCATTCATCAAACTCATGAAAGTTGCAGGCGCATTGGTCAAACAAAAGGACATAACCAAAAAATCATAGTACTCATAACGAGTTCTAAACGCCATCTTAGGCACATCTTCCAGTCTAATTTTCAATTGATGGTAACCGGACCTTAGATCAATCTTAGAGAAAACTGCTACCCTTTGCAATTGGTCAATAGTGACTATGTTCAATTGCCGGTAATCTATACACATTCTCATACTACCATCCTTCTTCTTAACAAACAAAACTGGAGCACTCCATGGAGAAGCACTAGGGAGAATAAATCCTTTATCAAGAAGCTCTTGGATTTGAGCCTTAAGCTCTCTTAATTCCGCCAGATCCATGCGATACGGAGGGATAGAAATGGGGCGCGTACTAGGCTTTAGATCGATGCAATATCTATATCCCTATCTGGAGGCATACCAGGCAAACCATTTGGAAACACTTCACTAAATTCAGACACCACAGGGATAGACCCAACGGATGGAGCATCAATCTCCACATCCCTAACATGAGCCAAATAAGCCAAACAACCCTGTCCTACCAGTTTCCTAGCCCAAATGGAGGATATGATCTTAGCTTGCTTAGGCTTGTACACCCCTTCCCACTCTAACTTTTCCCTTCCCAGAATTTCTAGAGTTACAAACTTAGCATTACAATTTAATACAACATAATAGAGAGACAACCAAGTCATGCCTAAGATAATATCAAAATCAACCATATCCAAAATCACCAAATCAGCCCAAGTCTGAAAACCCATAAATAAAATAGGACAAGCACGATAGACATGGGTGACTATGACTGACTCTCCAACTGGGGTAGAAACATGGATAAGGGCATCAAGTACATCACAAATCATATCAAACTCGGAGGCAAATCGCACAGACACATAAGAATAAGTGGAACCCGGATCAAATAACATATTAGCCATCTGGTCACAGACAAGAATAGTACCTGTGATCACCGCATCAGACGCCTACGGCTCATTTTTTGCCTAGAAAAGTGTAACATTGAGCCCTATCATCCAGACGAGCCACTTCCCTGCCTGGTTGCGCGTTACCCCTACCCACATTACCATTACCATTTCATCTACCTCCACGGCCTTGCTGATTACCTCCTCGTCCACCTTGTGACGTCCTCTACCATTATTACCATTCCCCATGGGTACCACTGCTCTGGACTGCTGCTGCTGCGCGGAATCTAACATGCGTGGGTGAGGAAAATATCTCCTCACATGTACAAGTTCACCACAGTTATAGCAAGTACGATCACAAGATGGTCTGTCGTCCGTCAAAGGCACGACACTCTAACTATCCTGAAAATTATGAGATGGAGTTCCCGAGTAGTTACCTGTGGAGGTGGGCATAGTGGACTGAATTGACTTGGCTGCAAGTGTTGGCCTTCCAGACCCCTTAGAATAAGAGCCTTGCAAATTACCTGAATTCTTTGCCCTTTTTGCCCATGCCTTAGCTTGACCGTCTCACCTCACCCCCTCCACTTTCTTAACATAATCTGTCACCTCATTAAAAATCCTCCCTGCAGAAGTCATATGAACAGATAATACTTGCAACTCAGAATTCAAACCTCTAATAAAAAACTGGATCCTCTCCTCCTCAGTAGTAACCAACTGTGTAGCATATTTCGATAAAGCATAGAACTTGGCCTCATAAGCAGCCACAAACATACCACATTGCTCTAACACCATAAATTCGTCCTTCTTGTGATCCCTCAAAGTTCTGGGCACATACTTTTCTGAATACAGAGCATGAAATTGGGTCCAAGTAAGTGGAGGTAAAGTAGAAGATCTGCACTCCATATAACCTCTCCACCACTGTTTGGCCTCACCTTGAAGTTGGAAAGACACTAACTCAACCCCATGTTGGTGAACAATACCTAATTTATGCAGCCTCTCATAGTAATCGAAGATAAACTCATAAGCATCTTCCATCTCAGAGCCAAGAAATATCGGAGGCTTAAGCTTCACAAACTTAGTCAATATATCATGCTCATTCCCAGTCATAACGGAGCTCAACAAAGGACAGAAGAAAGCATTTGTATCTACATTCCCATCCGTCTTAGGTGCAATACTAGCAATAAGGGGATTAGCGGGAGCTTGAGTTGCTTGAGCAGATGGAAGCACTCCAGGACCAGCCAACCCTTTCAAGAACACCATAATATGTTGCGCTAACATCGGATCAATGGAAAGAACAACAATAGTCTCTGTTGGAACCTCTTCTTATTGTCCATTTTCCTCAACCTCTTCGTCCTCAAAATCCTCTTCTATCTCCTCATTATGTGCAGGAGGGTTCTCATTCATCAGAACATTATCATTCGGTACCTCATTCACAACAGGCACTACTCTCCCACGGCCTCTACCCCTAGCTCTTCCTCTGTCTCTGCCTCGACCGCAACCTCTCGTTGCAGATTCCGTAGCTAGAGCATTGACAGGAGCTACGGGCCTAACACCGTTATACCTAGTATTAACCATCTACGGACAGAAGAGTGAAGGAGGTTAGATACCAATTTGAATCGACAAATACCAATTTGAATCAAGTTATAGCACGAAAGGAGACAAGAGAAAAATATAGAGATTTCCTAAAGTCATGTAGCCTCTCAAAGAAGAGTAAAGGCGTCCCCGTACCATTCCGTGAGACTCAATTAGACTCATTACGGTACATCGAGATCAATGAACCTAGGCTCTGATACCAACTTTGTCGCGATCCAGACCATCGTGATTGGCACCCACACTAACACTCCGGTGGGATAACCACCACTATAACCCAATCAAGCAAATAATCTAAAAACTAAGGCATGTAAACTACAAAAACGATTTAATTTACTAACAAATGCGGAAGATAAACGTAGAACCTGAAATTCAATGTACCAAGACATCTAAACGTACAATTGATCCAAGTCAAAACAAGATGGGATACAATCCCCAACTAATGAACTAACTATAATAAATGTCTAAGTCCAGAAATGGTGGACGAAGATGAAAGAGAATTCCATGGCAACCCGAATGAAGTGGCTCACCCATGAATTCGAAGCGACGATCACTGATCTTCTAAGCGAGGTTTGTCAATAGTCGCACGATGATTCCCTGTACTCAACAAAAAATAAGAGCAAGTGCAGTATCAGTACACAACCACAGTGTACTGGTAGGATCACGCGGCTATCCCACAAGTGCAACATAAACAAGTCAAACAACATCATAATCACATGCATATATATCAACATATACAACATTATCAACATGAAGAATCAATAACACATTTTACATTTATTATCACATCATTGGTCCTCTCACGGAACCCAATCCCAAACAGTTAGCATGCCGAAACGTGGAAATATGATCCCATATTTATGCCGGAACGTGGTAATCTGATCCAATATTATGCCGAAACATGGCAATCCGATCCAAGCTAGTTATGCCAGAACGTGTCAATCCGATCCAATGTTATGCCGGAACGTGGCAATCCGATCCCAGTTAGTTATGCCGGAACGTGGCAATCTGATCCCATTCACACACCACAATCACAAACACAAGTACATCATCAAGATCATACATTTAAGCCATGATTTCATGGCAATGATATTTCATCTATCTCATTTACAACAAGTGTGATCAACATTGCAACATTCATACGTATACAAGTATCATAATGAAGCAAGAACAAGCATACATCACACAAACATAGAATCACAACCATCACCAACCTCAAAACAAGCTTGAAACGCTAAGAAACTTGATCCTTCCCTTTTCAGATTCGTTTCGCTTGTTCTTGGTCTTCAAACAATCACAATAACACGAGAATCAACAAACAATCGCTAATTACCCGAAACTATAACAATTCTATGAACCCTAGATCAAACCCATGATCCCAACTAACCAATTTAGGGTTGTTTCCACCAGTGATTCAAGATCAAAACCTCTCTCCATCAACATCAACCCATTCTATTACGTTCTACGGACTGAAAAATGGATTCGGGGAGTTAAAACCTTACCTTTAGCCTCAAGAATGGTGAAATCGAGTAGAAATCGTCTGGGGTCGTTCCTTAGCTCTAAAAGCCGAAAAGTGCGAAATAAGGTCGTTTAGGGGTTTATTAACGACATTATGTCGCATCTGTCCCGCCACAGCGGCCCGCATCCCGCCGTAGCGGTGGCGCCAGAGCGACCTAGAGCCTCGCCAGAGTGGCACTTTTGAAACAGTGAGCTCTCATCTTGCACCTACGATTTTATGACTCATCGTACCCGCCACAGCGTCCATCCTTCCGCTGTAGCGGCCCCGCCAAAGCGGCAATACTCCCACCAAAGCAGCACAGATAGGACCACAGAGTCATTCGAAGGAATTCCAAAATCCTATTTCACAATGCACCTCTAACCCAATACGAACCAAATATACCCTTCACGATAAGATCGATTCCCAGAGATCTACTCACTCAAATTCAATTCCGTAAAGTCATATGGATTCGTTAATGAGTTATATAACTACTCATGTAATCAGAATAAGAAACAACTCACCCAATTGTTACCAAATTTCCCTACACCTTGGTGACACCGATGTCCTCCAAATCTGGACAAGGTTTGAAAAATCCAAATACTACGAAAAAGTTTTTCCGGCCCCAATTTTTCCCCGTTAGCATTTCTATAACGACGGAAATAGGTCGTTACAGAAATCCGAAGAAATGTTAACCTAAAAAACCCAAAGCCCTAAACGCTAAAAACCTAGATCCTAAACCTAAAACCCTAAACCATAAGAAACCATAAATCCTATAAACCCTAAAATAAATTCTAAAAACTATTTAAAACCCTTACAAAACCCGAAGCTCTAAACCCTAAATCCCAAAAATCTGTAAACCCTAAACCTAAAAAAAAAGACCTAAGCCCTAAACCCTAAAAAACCCTAAGAAACACTTAAACCAAAAAAAACCTTAAAAATAGAAAAACCCCTAAACCTAGAAAACTCTAAGCTCAAAACCCTATAAAGCCCTAAATCTTATATGCTAAATCCTAAAAAAGACAAAAATCCCATAAGCCATAAACCCTAAAACCTATAAATCCTAAGAAACCTTAACCTAAAAAACCCAAAGCCCTAAATGCTAAAAGCCTAGATAAAACCCATAACCTAAAACCCTAAATCTAAAAAAAACCTAAGACCTAAACCCTAAACCGTAACCTAAAACCCTAAATCCTAAACCTAAAACCCTAAGAAACCCTAAACTTCAAGAAACCCTAAATCCAATAAACACTAAGAAACCTTAAACTTCAAGAAACCCTAAATCCAATAAACCCTAAAATAACCCTATAAACCATTTAAAACCCCTACAAAACCCTAGGATCTAAACCCTTAATCCTAAAAATTAGTACACGCTAAACCTAAAAAACACCAAAAACCCTAAAAATAAAAAAGAAACACTTAATCCTTACAACCCCTAGAAATCCAAAAACACCGAAACCTAAAAAAAATCTGAGATCTAAATCCCATAAAGCCGTAAATCGTATATGCTAAACCCTAAAAACTATTTTTTTTAAAACCCTAAGCGCTAAACCCTAAATCTAAAAAACCCTAAAAACCTGAACTTTAAAAACCCAAATCCCCTATCCCGAAAAACCTAGATAAAACCCTTAACCTAAAACCCTAAATTAAACAAAACTCTAGTCCTAAACCCTAAACCCTAACCTAAAACCCTAAATCCTAAACCTAGAATCCTAAGAAACCCTAAAACCTAAATCTTAAGAAACCCTAAATCCTAAAAATCCTAAAATAAACCCTATAAACAATTTAAAATCCCTACAAAACCCAAAGCTCTAAACCCTAAATCCTAAAAATCCATAAACGCTAAATCTAAAAAACACAAAAAACCATAAGCCCTAAACCCTAAGAAACACTTAACCCTTAAAAACCCTAACGACCCAAAAACAAACTAAACCTAAAAAACTCTAAACTCTAAACCCTATAAAGACCAAAACCGTGTATGCTAAACCCTAAAAACACAATAAAAAAACTAAGCACTAAACCCTTAACCTATCAAACCCAAAAAAAACCTTAACCCAAAAAACCAAAAGCACTAAACCCTAAAAACCTAGATAAAACCCTTAACCTAAAACCCTAAACCTAAGAAAACCCTAAGCCCAAAACTCCAAACCCAAACCTAAAACCCTACATCCTAAATCTAAAACCATAAGAAACCCTAAACCCTAAACCTTAAGAAACCCTAATCCAATAAACCCTAAAATAAACCATAAAACCCATTAAAAACCTCTCCAAAACGCTATGCTCTAAACCCTAAATCCTAAAAATCCGTAACCCAAAACCTAAAAAACAAAAAAACCCTAAGAAACACTTTATCCTTAAAAACCCTAAAAACCCCAAAAAACCCTAAACCTAAAAAAAAACTCTAAGCTCTAAGCCCTATAAAGCCCTAAATCATATATGCTAAAGCTTAAAAAATACAAAAAAAAAAAAAACCTAAGCCTTAAACCCAAAATCTAAAAACCCCTAAAAAACCTTAAACTTAAAACCCCAAACCCCTAACCCTAAAAACCTAGATAAAATCCTAAACCTAAAAAAACTCTAAGCCCTAAACCCTGAACCCTAACCTAAAACCCTATATCCTAAACCTAAAACCCTAAACCTTAAGAAAACCTAAATCCTATAAACCATAAAATAAACCCTAAAAACAATTTAAAACCCCAACCAAACCCTAAGCTCTAAACCCTAAATCCTAAAAATCCATTAACGCTAAACCTAAAAATCAAAAAACACCCTAAGCCATTAACCCTAAAAAACCTTAAGAAATACTTAACCCTTAAAAACTCAAAAAACCCTAAACCTAAAAATTGCTAAGCTCTAACCCCTATAAATCCCTAAACCGTATATGCTAAACCCTAAAAAACACAAAAAAAAAACCTAAGCCCTAAACCCTTTACCAATAAAACACAAAAAAAAACATAACCTAAAAAATGCAAAGCACTAAACCCTAAAAACCTAGATAAAACCCTTAACCTAAGACCCTAAACCTAGATAAAACCCTTAACTTAAAACCCTAAAACCTATCCTAAATCCCTAAATCCTAAACCAAAAACCCTAAATCTTAAGAAACCCCAAATCCTACAAACCCTAAAATAATCTCTAAAAACCATTTAAAACCCCTACAAAACCCTAGGCTCTAAACCTTAAATCCTAAAAATCTTTAAACCCTAAACCTAAAAAACACAAAAACCCTAAGCCCTAAAACCTAAGACACACTTAAACCTTTAAAATCCCTAAACCTTAAAAAATCTAATCTTTAAACCCTATAAAGCCCTTAAGCGTAAATACTAAATCCTAAAAAACACAAAAAAAAACCTAAGCCCTAAACCCTAAACCTATAAACCCCTAAAATACCTTAAGCCCTAAACCTATTAAACCCTAAAATACCTTAAGCCCTAAACCCTAAAATCCTAGATAAAACCCTTCACCTAAAACCCTAAACCTAAAAAATCCAAAGCCCTAACCCCTAAACCCTAACCTAAAACCCTAACTCCTAAACCTAAAACCCTAAGAAACCCTAACCCCTAATGCTTAAGAAATCCTAAATCCTATAAACCCTAAATCCCTATAAACCCTAAGCTCTAAACCCTAAAAACCTAAATAAAACTCTTAAACTAAAACTGTCAACCTAAAAAAATGTTAAACCCTAAACCCTAAACCACAACCTAAAACTCTAAATTCTAAACCGAAAACCCTAAGAAACCATAAACCCTAATTCTTAAGAAATCCTAAATCCTATTAAGCCTAGAATAAACCCTAAAAACCATTTAAAACCCCTACAAAACCCGAAGCTCTAAACCATAAGGCCTAAAAAACCCTAAGAAACACTTAACCCTTAAAACACTAAAAAAAACCAAAAACCCCTAAACCTAAAAAACTCTAAGCTCTAAACCCTATAAAGCCCTAAATCGTAGATTTTGAACCCTAAAAACACACACAAAAAACCAAAGCCCTAAACCATAAACCTATAAAACCCTAAAAAACCTTAATCTAAAAAACCAAAAGCCCTAAACCCTAAAAACATAGATAAAACCCTTAACCTAAAACTCTAAACCTAAAAAAACCCTAAGCCCTAACCTAAAATCCTAATACCTAAACCTAAAACTCTAAGAAACCCTAAACCCTAAACCTGAAGAAACCCTAAGTCCTATAAACCCTAAAACCATTTAATGTCCCTAAAAACCCTAATCTCTAAACCTCTACAAAACCCTAAGCTCTAAAGCCTAAATCCTAAAAACCCTAAAACCATTTAAAGTCCCTAAAAACCCTAATCTCTAAACCCCTACAAAACCCTAAGGTCTAAAGCCTAAATCCTAAAAATATGTAAACCTTAAACCTAAAAAACACCAAAACACCCTAAGCCCTAAACTCTTACGAAACCCTAAGCTCTAAAGCCTAAATCCTAAAAATATGTAAACCTTAAACCTAAAAAACACCAAAACACCCTAAGCCCTAAACTCTTACGAAACCCTAAGCTCTAAAGCCTAAATCCTAAAAATATGTAAACCTTAAACCTAAAAAACACCAAAACACCCTAAGCCCTAAACTCTTACGAAACCCTAAGCTCTAAAGCCTAAATCCTAAAAATATGTAAACCTTAAACCTAAAAAACACCAAAACACCCTAAGCCCTAAACTCTTACGAAACCCTAAGCTCTAAAGCCTAAATCCTAAAAATATGTAAACCTTAAACCTAAAAAACACCAAAACACCCTAAGCCCTAAACTCTTACGAAACCCTAAGCTCTAAAGCCTAAATCCTAAAAATATGTAAACCTTAAACCTAAAAAACACCAAAACACCCTAAGCCCTAAACTCTTACGAAACCCTAAGCTCTAAAGCCTAAATCCTAAAAATATGTAAACCTTAAACCTAAAAAACACCAAAACACCCTAAGCCCTAAACTCTTACGAAACCCTAAGCTCTAAAGCC
>JAJOOO010027824.1:0-21731 GCA_029582685.1 Solanum piurae
TTTTTTAATTATAAAATACGTGTAATTTTTTAATTACGTGGCAGCCACTGAGTGGCTCAATAAGCCACGTAGGAGCGTTTGTATATCACACAATTTGGATGTTGGATTCGCGTGTTTTTTTGTTTAAGAATTGGATAGTTAAAGTGCCTACTTGTGCATTATGAAAGTTAGAGGTCATACTTAAAATTTGAAGCCAAGTTTAGGGTCCAATTTATGTATTATGCCAATTTTAAATGAGTACTACATTAAATTCATGTTAATTTCTAATTGGTCTTTTTGTGTGTAATTTTTTTTGTGAGGTTATATCTACATGTTTCCACAAATTTTGAACTTACAAAATTTTCTTAATCTCAAAGAATAAAAATAAAAAATTTACCAGATTTTATTGATTTAAAAAATAAATAAAAAGATTTTAAAATAAGTTTAAATTTAAACTTATGAAAATATAAAGCGTCTCTCCAAACATCTCTCCGATGGATCCTTCGATTCTATTACTACATAGATAAGATTTAAGTATTTTTCTTGTCATAGTTTTAAAATAGACCGTGACAAATATATTTCGTCAAACATATATTTTTTTTATTGAAAATGATATTAAAATATTTTTCTTGTTAACATCTTGTTTGGATGATTCTTTGTTTTTTAAGGTGTTGAAAGTCGCTATGGACAATTTTATTGATTATGAAATTCAAAATTTTAAAATCTCTTGCCATGATAAAATGGAAGTCTATTTTTATAAACACACTAGTTTTCGGATCTTACGTATAGAATTGTTCCAAGTGTGTTGTACTTAAGTTATATGAAGGGAAATTAGTTTTGAAAAAAGTACATGCATGATTTGTCGAGTGTTTAAATTGTCAAATTACATAAATATTTATTGCTTATTTTCTATATATTTAGTTGTTGAATCTCAACTATAGTTATTATTATAAAGAGAATTCAAGTAATTGCTAAGGTATATACTTGTTTATTAGAGTTATAGAAGAAGAAAAAAATCATTACTGAAATGTGAGAAGCTACAGTACATAGTTAACGGGGTTTATTAAGTTTGATTTCTTTGCTATTTATAAAAAAAAAATTACCTGGAATCCTAGAGAAATTTAGTCATTAAAATTCTAATCCTATAATTATTGAATCTCTAGAGGAATGAAAACTTCAATTAATTTGTGTACATATACACGATTTTAATTTGGTGTCTCCTTATTTGAGGTTTTTATGTTGCTAGTCATATATAGTATACTTAAGCTGCAATTTATGTGAGATTATGTTTGAAATATATTTAATCGGAGAAATTTTATAAATAACTAAGAGATTAAATTTAATAAGCTACAATTTGCTTAATTTTATGCTCCATAGCAATAGTTTCGTTTGCTGTGGATATTTCTGTTTGTATAATTTGTTTCCCAATACACAAACAAGATAAGTATATACAAATTTTGTATTTATATATTTTTCAAAATTTATACAAATCAAATGTATCAACAGAATAATTATATACAAGCTAGGGAAAACATATACAAATTCTCGATTTATACAATTAGGAGCCGGATTATACAAATTATGAACGATATGGTTATATGTTAGTGGTGAAAAATAATTTCTTCAAATTATAATTATATTAAGTAATTAACTAGTATATATTTACTTAGTTACGTTATTTTCTGAATCTCAAATAAGAAGACACAAATTAATATCATGTATATGACTATATGTTTTTCCAAATAAGGTAAATGGTGGAGTAGTAACTGAATAAAGTTAAAGATGTTAGTGGTATTGTTTAGTGTAGAAGTTTATAGCATTTAACATAGAATTTAAGTTATGCATATTAGTATTGTAAGAAATTTCTGATATATATATATATATATATATTATTATTATTTTAATCTTGAATACGTTTGATTGAACACAAATTTAAAAATGATAGGAAGATTTTTGAAAATTTGTGATAAAAAATAAGTCATAAATATTTGTGTAACTATAAATCATCTCAATAAGGATAAAATGAGAAATTTTGTTTAAAGAATGAAAAATATATATTAATTATACGAAATATAAAAATATGTAATTTTTTATCTGTTTGAAAAGGAAGAGCGACGCATATATTCTAATTGATTAAGAGCTTGTTTGGCAATTGGGAGGTCAAAATTACTTATTTTCAGGACCAAAAACATTTTCTTTTTTTGAAAAAAAAAAGTGTTTGGCTAATCAGTAAAATTATTTTTAAATGGAAGCAGAAACAGTTTTTCTGTTGTTGAGAAGAAGCTAAGAATTTCTACTTCTTAAAAAAAGCAGAAACAGAAAATCATTTATTTCAAGACCATAATATCCCTACCATACATACATATTTATCAATATATCTCTTATATTTATTTACCCTTTTTTATTTTTGTGGTGGATCTAATTTATGAAATAATTTTAAATTTATTTTACTTGATATTTTAAATTATATTTAAATCATCATATTCAATATTATGTCAATATTTAATTTATTTTTTATTCATCTATGTATAATATTGATTAAAAATTTGAATATGTACATTTTAATTTAATTAAAATAAAATAAAAATAAAAATAAATTTTTTATAATTGATATTTGAAATAATCTTTCTATAAATAATCTCAATATTAAAAGTGCAGTGATACTTGTCTTTTTTGGTAATTTGACTCTCAAAATTACTTTATTTAAAAAAAATATTACTCAAACAGACATCCTCTATTGGAGAGGAGTTAAGTCTAACAGATACCACAAAATTGATCATAAAACAAAATAGGATTTAAGTTATGCATATTAGTATTGTTACTATAGCACACATGACAATGTGTTCAAGGGTATGAAGGGGCAAGAGAAATAACAGCACCAACCAAAGCTGACCAAAGTTCAAGAAAGCAATAATGTTTAGGAGTGCCTATAGTGTAACACTCTTTGCAACAAAACTTCTACTGCTTACTGTCCTTCCTTGAAGAGAATGGAAGCTATCCCCCTTTTCCACCAAGGTGTCACAGTTGCCTTGATCTTACCAGGAACGAGAGAGTGAATACCTTCGGTAACTGAAGTATTCTGCTTGACCCTCGTCATCACAGGCCTGAAGAGGTACCAGCAAAAAGTCTTAATAGTCTGGTATAAGTTTTTACTTATAACAACATGGATTCCATATACCATTACTCGCATCCAAAAATTACACATCAAAGCAAGACAACATGTCCAATGTAATCCCACAAGTGGGGTCTGGAGAGGGTAGTGTGTACGCAGACCTTACCCCTACTACTTTAGAAGGTAGAGAGGCTGTCAGCAACAAAAATTTAAAAGTTCAATTCTTGCAGTGGAAGAAATAACTAATGGAAGCAATGTTACAGCTTTTCAGGGGTTCTCTTTTTCTTCGAACAACTAATGGCAGTCATTTACAGCTTTTGGTTTATAAATGTGGTGTACACCATTGGCATGTCCAATTTTTTAACAGCAACTCTCTCATCTCGACTTTATTACTTGGCCTGGTTCTGTTTAAGTCCATCCCAAAATTATGACTTATTTTCTTCAAAGACAATTGGCCATGCCCCCACTTTAAGAAGTATGCATAATACATTTGACAAATCAACACACAAGGTACAGAGATCATAAATAGCGTACAGGAGACTATTCAGGAGCAAGGACTTCATATTTCAAATTCACATCAATCGGTCTGATAAATTATGTTTTATTCAGGGATATGGTGAAATGGTGAGCTATTTTGTGCAGTTACCTTCCGTGAACCTTTCTACCAGAAGCCTACCTTGCCGCATTTCAATTTGACAATATGAAATGCTACCTAACCGACCAACTCTATTTTTTAAAAGAAAAATGAAATGCCACCCCATCCAATCCCCCCTCAGCTACAGCTTTGACATCCCTACTTAAGATGGACGAGAAAACTCCATCTCCCATCCCTATCTTCTTTTAAAAATGATGGTGGTATTTAGTTCAGCTTGAGCATGCCTTAACTAATTCTACCGGTATCTTTTACCTCCATAAGTACCGGATAACTATGCCCATCAAAGCTCGTGTCCCTATCTATACTAGGCATATCTCTAGTTTAGTTCATTTGAGAGAGAAAAGAGATTTCAAGTACTAGAAATTGTACGTTTTTACATAACTGCATTATTTTTATATTAAAAGAGATAAAGAAGCCTGAGAATGCATACATAGTTGATATGAGGCCTTCAGAGGCAAACGTTGAATAGCCTTGTCTTTGTTTGTGCTTGGGATTAGATGTACATAGCACATATACCCGCCCACGCCGCTTGATTGTGCGACAGAACTCACACATCTTCTTCACTGATGCCCTAACCTTCATCGCTGTTAATTATGCAAACAAGGAAATAATGAGAAATTTATCCATGAGACTAGGAACTATTTTTGGTGTAAACAAGACAAATTAACTAGGACAGAAGAAATCTTTGATGTGCTAGATAGTTTATAGGCAGCGGTTTAGATTAAGACTGTTTTACTCTATAAGTTGTAATACTTTTAGGGAGACTACACTTATGTTGTAGTATACCTGTGGATATATAGACTAAAGTTACCAGTCTCCAAAAAAAAAAAAAAGACTAGGAACTAGTCAAGCATTCACCAAAACAATTCTTTAGCTTTTTGTATATCAGAGTTTGCGAAACGATTAAAGGGAAGAAAAGGAATACGACTATGCATGAAGAGGGGACACGTATTTGTGCCTAAATGAATACGTGTCTGTGTGAGAGAGAGATTTGGGGTTTGGGGTGGGGATTGAGTGAAAGAGAAGGTGAGAGAGGGAGGAGAAAAAAGTTGTATAACGATTTTCCAACTATGCAAGCATATCAATTAAACATATAACAATTCCTCAGAAATAATATTTCTTAGTTGAATAACAACTTTTCTATTTGATAGGTATCTTAGTTGAGTACCAAATTGGTAAGTTGTATAGCTCAATTAGAGCAAAGTTTAGCTTTCTTTCGGCCTAACTTACACTGTCCAAATCTGCACCAAATTCACTTGGGACCAATCTTATAACAGGTGAAGTTCAGGAACCATGCCTTCCATTAATACATTTTGATTACTTTTGGAAGGCCATAGAAAGATAGTGGCTTTATAAGTACTGAAAACTAAAATCCTCAGAAACTCTTCATATATCGGTTCTCAAATGAATAATTATCTCTTAAACAAGGAATGAAAAGTAAAATTAGGGTACAAGGTAAAGCATATAATTGTAAGATTTCAAGCAGAATACTCAAAAATGAACACTGAAGATCACAGGAAAACGTCAAAGTATGTTGGCTTTAAGAACAAAGCAGAATTAAAGCATAGACATTAACGAAGACAGCCACTAATGAAGAAATATGTAACTAGTTATCATACATACACATACAGACATAAATGTAATGCAAGAAAAATTAACTAGAAGGACAAATGAATTGTGCTAAATGTACGAACTAAAAATCATATCAACAAATCTAAAAGCATTTGGAATTTCTGATTTAGAAGGAAAAATGTAGTTTTACGTTTCCCAAGCTAGTTTATCATAGTAAATTTTAGTTTCTTATTCCTAATCACAAGAAATTTCATTTATAACTCTTTTTTTAGCATTTAATCTATCAGCTTACCAACTATTTTATTGTTTACTACTACTACCCTCTTAAGGACAGAGCCTATGGGTGACATGCCGCATGGTTAAGCACCTTAGGGATCACTTGGTTGCTGGTTAGAGTTATGAAGGATTTAGTTATTCATCTATTACTTATTCCATATTCTATCCGGCATAAAATAACATATAGATTCCCTCATTATACATGTATTAGGTATGTGTGATTCTAAATTGCTAACTGATTGCTGGTTACAGTTATACAAGGTTTAATTATTCATCTAATACTTATTCCATCTTCAATCCGGCATAAGTAACATATAGATTCCCTCATTATACATGTATTAGTTATGTGTGATTCTAAATTGCTAACCATACACCGTATTTGATGTGTTAAATTTTATTCATAGCAAAACAATGCTACTAAAGATTGTACAAGTCATGCGGGCTTTAATACATGAATAAATCACCTCCTAAAGTGACAGCTGAGCAGCGAGCATGGTCAAGTGTACAACCTAGCTTTAACCGAGCATCTTACGCACCTTTAAAAACATCACCTTCAAGTTGTTTCATTTATTCAATCCACTTCTGGATTTATAGTTCCAGTTTTATCAGATGTCCGCGAAGCGATTTAGCAGAATATAAAATAAAAACCTTTAACTCCATAACCTCTACAAAATGCGGCCGTAAAAGTTCTACTTTCGATTATTCCAATTTCCATTTTACATACAATTCACATTCACATAAGCAATATTCATATTTTATGATCTTATTTACTATTCTGTCATCATTTACTGATAACTTACTGGAATCAATTAGCACATAATCAAAACATTCAAGCCATATCAAAAAGTGTAAGAAGAGGGGTTTAGGGTTTTAGCATATACAACACAGAAATGAGAAAATATGGAGTATCGAGAGAGACATTGACTTACCTACTTGACTTCGCCGGATAAAGACAGAATCGCCGATGAGTTCGCCGGAGAGAATTGGGGAGCCGGGAAAGTTCACAAGCCGATGGAAAATCGAAACGGATTGCTGTGCAATTGATTTCACCTATAGAATTGGTGGGCCGAAGACTATAGCCCAATCGGATGGTCCACAATTGAAGTCCATTTGCAATTTTGGGCTTTATTGAAAAGCTACATATTTGGCAACCCATCAAAAATAATTATAACCTTAAATCATTATACAGTGGCGGCTCAACCATATTAGTAGCACTAAAGCCAAAACGAATCGAAGACCTTAATTTTTCTTAATATATTTTATAAAAAATATTTTTGAGATGAAAATTTTCTTTTTATACGAAAATATAGTTATGTATAAAATATGTATATAACAATAAAAACAATAGTAATATGTTTACCCTACAAATAAATTATTACTCTACTAGCGGGGGGGGGGGGGGAGGAAGCAACCTTATAATATGATCTCTCTCATAAAAAGTTCTTTGCATTAATTGGTGAAAAAGTAAAATTAGATACAATTGTTAATTAAGAACTTAACCTTTCATTAGCCTCTAATGAACAAATTACATGCATAATTAGTGCAAGATGATGCATACATAATACAAGTATACAAGCAAAGATCTTGTTGGCAATCTAGAAACACTTAATATATATTTACTTTTCAATTTTAAGATCTAGGGAATAACAATTAGATCATCATACATTATGTCATTTTCATTTTTAATTGTAACATTTGAAAAATATAAACATTATATAATGTTATTTTAAGAAAGATTATAAAATTGCATGTTGTCATCACCAAGCATGAAATCAAGTTTAAGTAAAACAAAAACCGCCGAAATTTTAAAATTTTCTATGTAATCATAACAATAATAAGGTTAATGTCATTTTTTTGTATCTTAGTTATTAATAAATTTTAATTTCAATCTTCATATCTAACTAAGCACATTTCTTTTAAAACGAGAGTTTATTAGAAATTATCTTTCTATCCATATAAACGTACGAGTTACATTTGTGTATATCGTACTCTTCTCAGACTTCACTTATGAGATTACAGAATATGTTATTGTTATTGTAATAAATTATTTATTAGTCATTTATATGTTAAACTTGTATTGTTACTCTATATTTGATGGAGTCTAAAACTTAAACACACTTGACATACAAGTAAATGCACAAACATTTTCACAAATCATATCAACATATCTCCCTAACAAAGGCGGCTCCGTTCAAACCCAAGATCTCTGATTAAGGATGAAAGAACACTTACCACTCCACCACAACTCTCCTTATTGGTATATATATGTCAATGGATTTGTTAACCACAAGTGTTACCTAATTAGTAATTAAAGATGTTAACATTAATACTTATCCCAAAATGCCTAAGTCATCCTTCTTCAATGACTCATTTTTCATGTATAATTGAAAATATTGCCAACCTTAAAGCAAAAGTGAAACGCCTCTGTACCACCCAATTACTCCTACACAACTTGACAAAAATATATATATTACTTTTACTATATAAAATTATTATTATTACATACTTTTTGCTAAAGTTGAAGTCATACACAAACATATTGTGACAGGAAATTAATGGTGTCATAATTTGATTAGCTAGCTTTAGTTAATTAAGTGCTTAATTAGAAAAGTTCTAATCAAGAATGAGGTAAGCTAAGTAAAAATCTACAGAGATGACAATGTTGTATATTGTGGTTCAATTTAAGAACATTGGTCAATAGTGTCAGCATAAATCGAGGGACATTCAACTGAATCATAGAAAATCATCAAACTAACGCATAATCGATCAACCTCAATAATATCAAAGACGAATTCAACATTTGAAGTTTGTGGATTCTAATGAAAAATTGAAATCTCATTCAAAAGGTCAACTAAGTATAAATTGGTTCCATATTTTAACTCGATCGAAAAACTACTTTGTTATTGAGTTTCAATTATAATAAAATGTGATAAGAAACAAATGCCGTAAAATGGATGATGATCTCGAGAATGATGCAATTGAAAAGTGGTTGAGATTTATAATATGATTTTAATAAAGTTCATAATATTGGTGAAAGATTAAAAAGATGCAAATTGTTAATTAAAAAATCAATCTTTTGTTGGCCTCTATTGACCAAATTACAAGCATTAATAGTGCAAGACGATGTATACACAACACAACTTAAGATCTTGTTGGTAATCTAGAAACACTTGTATTTCTTTATCTTTTCTATTCTTAGATATATGTAATTACGATTAAATTATCAAATTTACGCCATTTTAATTTTAATTGTTAACTTTTAAAAATTATAAACATTGTATAATGTCATTTTCAGAAATATTATAAGATTGCATGGCGTCATCACGAAACGGGGAATCAAGTTTAAGAAAAGACAAAAACAGTCGAAGTTTTTAAGTTTTCTAATGTATAGAAAGCCAATAGCTATAATATAATAATACTAAGGTCGATAGTATTTTTGGTCCCTCAGTAATTGATAAATTTTAATTTTGATTTTTGTAATATTTATAAGAGTTTGAGGAGGGTGTCGAGAGGAGGACGATAAGAAAAGTAATTTATCTATTTTTGATAATTTATCAATCAATTAAGAGTTTCTTACTATATATTGAGGAAGATATATCTAGATACATGTATTATTGCTACCAGATACACTAAAATAAGGAGGGAGGCAAGCGAGATGCGGAGGGAGATAGGCATATATCACAGATACATACGAATCACACTAGATACATGTATCTATATGTGCCTAGTGTGATTCGCATGTATATATGTGGGATATACTAGATACATAGGAGAGTGACCAACAAGATGGGAGGGATGCGAGCTAGATTTGTTTATGTATCCCAAATATATG
The DNA here is from genome assembly GCA_029582685.1 of Solanum piurae. Taxonomy (NCBI): domain Eukaryota; kingdom Viridiplantae; phylum Streptophyta; class Magnoliopsida; order Solanales; family Solanaceae; genus Solanum; species Solanum piurae. Next base: position 9,427 of record JAJOOO010027824.1, read on the forward strand.
TGAATTCACTTGGATATAATGTATATATATAACAAATTACACCTAATTTTGATCCTTTATATCCTGAGATACATGTATCTAGACGCACCAAAATTTTATAAAATTTGTAATATTGCAAAGTAGAGTGATCTAAGTAATTAGCTTTTAAATTAGTGGAATTCTGATAAGTGCCAAAAGTGATCTACAAGTAGATACACGAACATTTGACCACAAATCAAATCACATCAAAATATGTCATTGGATTAGTGAACCAAAAAAAAGTGTAACTTCATTATTGGTTAAAGATGTCAATAGTTATCCCAAAAGCCTAAATCAACCTTCTCCAATGACTCAATTCTCATGTATACATTTCAAAATATTCTTGCCAACGTTAAGAGCAAAAGTGTAATTCCTCTCCACCACTAAACAACTTGACCATTCTTTTTTAAACTTTTACTAAACATAATAATTAATATCAAATACTTTTTTTCTTCTTCTAAAGTTGAAGTGCATAATCAAACATATATTGACAAGAAACAGTGAATTAAGTACATTATACATGCTAGAAAAAAAAAGTGTCACAACTTGATTAGCTAGCTTTAATAAATAGAGAAGTTCTAATCAAGAATGAGGTAAGCTAAGTTATATTATTGCAACTTTAATGTAAAGTTGGTAACTGAAAATACCAGATTTCTCCATCATTGACCATTTAATTAGGAAGTCCCTTATACCCAATAAGAGCACTATACTATTTTATTATTATTATTATTATTTTTATTTTTATTCAAATATTTAGACAGCTTAAATTAATTATTATTTTGAGGAAGGATCTCGGAAGCATCGTAACATATCATATTATTTTCCTGTTTGAATATTCGTTAGTGAAATCTTTATAATATAAGGTGGAGGTAATTAAGTCCTAATTATACACCTCATCAAAATCAAAATTAATTTTTTTTACCGTACATCTCAATTAGTTATTAGTTATTATAAATAGTAAATAGCTTAATTATAGTAACTATAAATTGCTAATAAGATAAAGAAGTTATTTTTGAAAATTCTTCAATACTATATATACTAGTTTCGTTGGCTTGACATGTTCCAGCATCTTTCTTGACTAAATATATCGATATTCTTCATGAATTTATATTTCATTTGTCATTTCAGACGTATTTTATTGTAGAAAGAGATATCTATAAGTTACAGATTTGAATTGTGAAAATAGTCACATATATTTATAAATCTATATCATATCCCTCGGAGTGCGGCTTTCTTCGAATCCTGCTAATACGAAAATGTATTATGCAACTGCACTTTTTATTTTGCACATATTTTATTAAATGTAGAGACATTCTCTATGCTTCTTGTTTGTCAGTTTCTCTTTTGTTTCTATAATAAAAAAATGTTTCCGACAACATTATTAATTAAACAAAATATTAAGGTTAAGCTAATAAATCTATGGTTTTTCTGCTAGCTAATTAAGACATTTTCTTGGAAAATTCGTTCATTAATAATTCTTGAACAATTGATATATTAAATGATCTCCGTCCGGTAATACTAGCAGAAAAGAATATTCTTTCAATGGAAATCATTTTTCGAAAACATCTCGAATATCTCGTAAATTCTTAGAATATTCATAAAGATATATTAAAATATATTAGACTCTATTTGATAATCAAATACTTCAAGAAGATCCATAAACACAAATCATTTCATAAAGATCAAGTTCAAATCATCCTAGTTCGATAAATACACTACTAACGGCTCTTAAATCACGAAAACAATCTTAAGAGAAAAGATCAAGGAATCAACAGATTTGTACTTACAATCTTGATGAATAAAATTATTCTTCTTATTAAAAAAAAAATCCTTTAAAGGAAAGATATTTTCATTAATTCACAGAGTTCATTATTTTGCTGCTTGATAATCGTGAATAGTTTTTAAAAAGTAAATATAGGTGAACGTATCGAACCAAAATTCATTTTGAATATTCATTACATATTCTATTTAATTTCCTTGTAAAAGTAATTTGCTTTCTATCAATCACCTTTTAGCCAATCACTTTATGTCATCTTTTTTCTAACTTAACCAAAAATAATGTAACGATGATAAAATTAAACAATTTTGAATAGCATAGCGATAAATTTGAATATTTTATTTATAGAAAACGATGATGACAAAAATCCATTATCCACCGTCAATTCTTCCCCAACCAACCAATATCCTATGGCCTGTCTTGATGATGTCTTTTATTGTTTTTTTGTCTGCCCATAACATATACTACCTTCATTTCGGAAAAAAATGATCTAGTTTAACTTCATACGAATTTACAAAAAAATAAAGAAAACTCTTCAGCCATGTGATTCTAGATTCAAGTTATGTCAAATACGTTAAAATATTACTCTCTATGTCCCTAATTATTTTAGGCTTTTCGTTATCTATATTTATTGATTTGATTAATTTAAATTCATAACGAAGAAACACACTAAAAGGAAGAGGATGTAAAACTTGTTCCATCAAGAACAGAGGAATTCTAATCGAACTACTATATGATCAGGTGTCAATGAACACATTAAACTATCCATGTAGCTAACTAACATTATCTTGCAATTACGACCAAAAACAAACAAGAAATAATTCTATAACGTACATACAAGCATGTCCACAACATAAAATATGTGTAGTACTAATATTTTTGGTAAAAGGATTGGAATTCACCTAAAAAATTGAAAATAAATATTAAATAGATTATATTAACCAATCAGATAATGCTGAGAAGATTATATTATTTATTATTATTAAATAGATTCTGGTTGTAAAAGTAATGCAGGTTATCCACTTAGCTATATATCTGATCAGTTGGCAGTTGCCCATAATTTGCTCTTCCAGCAGTTTGTAGACAAGTGTTGTTTCTTGAAAAAGCTTCTTCTTTTTTTAACTATTTATTTTCGTGCTTTTGTTTCTTGAAAAAGCTTTTGAGTTATATATATATATATATATATATAATTTTATTTGAGACGAGTGCCTATCAAAAATATAGTCTATCTACTTTTAGCAGATAAAAATAAGAAGTGAAAATATCACAAAGGGTGTTTAAGAACTATATAATTAATTCTTTTCTTTTTTTGACGAATGGGTGTACTAATTTTTTTTAAAAAAACAAACTACGTAATAATAATAATTATATATTTTATGAATAAATGTACCAAAATTTTTAAAATCAAACAAGTTTTTTTTAAAAAAATAATATTATTCTATATGAATCTTTTTTTGCTTTATAGAATTTTTTTAATGACGTAATAGATATCCAAAACCATCTTAAGAGATCACCTTCTTGCATTTTTTATGAATATGGTTATTTTTAATCTTATCTAATCTTGTTTGACCATACATTTATATTAGCAATTACATTCCTGCAACACTCATTTTATGAATATATTGGACTTTAATTAGCATCCCAAAATTCACTGTCATTTCATATTACCGATCTTATAGTTATTCCATTAAACTTACCTTTTTTACTTGGTAAGATATCATGTCACACAATGATATTTCTCCATTACACACTACTAAAAACTAGTAAAAAAATACACACTTCATGAGATATATCACTGATCATGCACTTTAAGTATTCTGTCTTGATCGTACTCAATTTGATATCTTTTGATTCCAGGATATTTCTCCAAACTTCTAACCTCGTGTTAACTTTGCTTCGTGTCTCGTCAATAAGTACTAGGTCATCTGTAAATAACATTTACTATAGCATCTCTTCTTGAATGTGTCACATTAGTACTTTCGTCGCCAATAGAAGTAATAATGAGCTAAGAGTGGATCACTAGTGCAATTCCATTATGACGGAAAAGTGTTACAAGTCACCACCCACATTCTTGGACCCAGTCTTAGCGTTATAATATGTGTCCTTAATGTAACTATCCTCTCCGATTGTTATGGGTAGATCAATAGTGAAAGAAATCATGTTAGAATTTTTTTGAATAGTAACTTGAAAATTTTAGGTCAGCACAATCTTAGACGGAATCTGAGCAAGGTAGGTCTAGGGAAATCTAGGAATGGATTAGGGATAATGTCTAAGATTGGGTTGAATTTTCTAGTAGCTAAGACATTAAGGAATTCATAGGACCTTTCAGGATCGAATTCGGGTGAGTAAAACTGTCGGAATAGAACTTGACGTGAAAGGGTTAGTATAAAATGTCATTGATCGAAGGTATGTTGCGAAATGAGGGCTTTTAGGGAGGTTTACAAGTCTTTTATTCTGTGCAAACCGCTATAGCGGACGTTCCACCGCTATAGCAGGATGTTTGCGCAAGTGTTATAGCAATTGTGCAGGCGCTATAGCGGAGAAAGTTGATATGGCAACGCCGGTATAGCGGGTTGGGCTGTTATAGTGGGTTTTATACATAAAAGTCCCAAAACTTTTTATTTTCTATAACTTTGTTTTTGAAACTGAGAGGGGGCGATTTAGGGCAGTTTTCAACCATTTTCACCAAATTCTTCGATAAAGGTAAGTTCATTACTTTCTTATCTCGTATATTGATTCTTAAGCCTTATAATCTAGGGTTCTCTTGGGGGAGGGTTTCGACTCGAATTAATAGTGGAGAAAACTATGATTTGGGTAGAATGATCATGAATTGGCCTGCCTAGGTTAGGATTTGAGTATAATCCAAATATTTTTGGACCATTAGTTATTGATTGTAGTGTTTTATTATTGTTTTAGACCAAGAACAAGACAATGAATTGCAAAAGGGGAAAGCTCAAACTCTTTAGAGTTTTCAAGGCTTGATTCGAGGTAGGTGATGGTTTATTTATTTTCTAAAGTATGTAATGTGTGCATGTTTGCATGTTAGCTGCCTTATAGTATTATTTGTGCGATGTATGTAGGGGAAACTAGAAGGCTAATGTGCAATGAGTTGATGCGATAATCTCATGCGATGGACCTGTTTATTTACTTGTAATTTCAAGTTGGTTGTACATTGTGAATGTGATAGTGCATGTTGTTTGTGATTGATGGTTGGCTCAGGTACCACACTAGTATAGAATATTAATGGTTTGCTCGGATACTACGCCTGGTGTGAATCATTTATGGTTGGCTCGGGTACCACACCAGTACACTAGCAGTTTGTGTATGGGCTCCATGAGAGGATCATGTATGTGCATTTTGTGATCATGTTAGACATGTTTTATGTATGTATCAGTTAAATCAAGGTCGTGATTGAAAATTTGTATAATGTTATGATTGCTAGTATATGGTTTGGTCTGTATTACTGTTCTGTAGTTACTTGTTCACATTCATATTTTGGAACTTGCCGTATGATCCTATCAGTACATGGTGTTTGTGTACTAATATTGTACTTGCTTTTTTCTTATTGAGTACAAGACATATTCAAGTGACTGATATGAATTCTTGCTTAAAGAACGTTTGACCATCTAATCCAAGGGTGAGCTACTCTTTTGGACTTCCATGAATTCTTCTCCACTTCTTTGTCCATACTTTTCGGACACAAAATTTTTAGATTTTTAGGTTGATGTTTTCTAGTTTTCAGGGTTGCGTCCCCATTCTTGCCTATTTAAAGTTTTGGTGCCATGACCTTCGGGTTCTAGGGAGTTTAATTCCACATTAATCTTGTTAATTGACTGAGTTTATGGGAACTCAACCTTTTAGTTTTTTTCAAACCATTTTCCTAGTAATTTAGATCGTGACTTTGTTTTTTAAAGTGGTTTGATGGGTTTGGTTTGAGTTGATAGTTAATTCTCCCACCAGATGGTTGCGTGGGTATCACTCATGGCGGGTCAGGATTGTGGCACTTAATCATTCTAATGTAAATTACAAGAACACCTATAGCCTACAAACATCTCTAAAGAACCTCTTTTGGGATTTTATCGTATGTTTTTTCCTAACTTTATGAACATCATATGCAAGTCTCTTTTCCTTTCCATATATTACCCCATTAACCTCAGGGTGAATGACTTCTATATTCAACCACATTTGCATGAATTCGAACTGCTTCTCAGAAATAAACACATAACCCTTCCTCATCCTCATATCTACCACTCTCTCTCAAATTTACATAGTGTGGCTTCACAACTTAATATCTTATAATTATTGCAATTCTAAATATCAATTTTATTTTTGTACAACAAAATCATCCAACTCCACCTCTAATCCTCCGGCATCTTCATAGTCCTAAGAATGACATTAAAAATTCCCTTCCGTCACTCCATGCCTCATGTCTTGTCTGTATTCTTCTAAAATTTCACTAGTATCTTGTCTGTACTCTAGATCATACACTACATATTAGATGTGACACATCTAGTATGTCAAAGCTATGTCAATTCTCATCTTTGATTCACTTCACTTGATTAGATCACGAACCCTCCATTTTATTTTTTATCTTGGCTAACATGTACAATTTCTTATCCCCACCTTTGTCCCCATATTTAAATTCAGCACCAATAGAAAAAAGAAAAAAATACAAATAAAGGCAGGACCCTTATTCCAACTCCCAACTCTAATCAAACTAACTCCTTATAATTTAATGTCGTTTGTCCTGGATCCTCTTTCTCTTTCCTCAAAAGAAGGACAAAAAGAAAAAAGACAAGACCTACTTCATGCTTTGCATTCTTTGACTAAACAATGTGAAATCTCAATAATTGGCATTTCTTTACTTGACATAACAAATGTGACATGAGCTGTGCGGTCATTAAAGTAGGAAGACTTGCATACCAACCAACATGTATACATGTGAATGTGTGGTGAAGTCTTCTTTCTTTAACTAACATTTTATTAGTAGTAAGAGCCAAATTAAGGGCCGTAGCCTTTACAAACTCTGAAAAGAGGCTAATTTAATTCAAACACGCATAATAAAAAATAATATTATAATTAATTACTATTAAAAGATGTGGTGCAGTGGATGAGGTTGCTTCTGTTTTAACTAGAAGTCTTATGTTCGAATCTTAAGTACGAAAAAGAAATCATTGATAGAGAGAGCATTTCTGATCCCCCGAATGAAACTCCATGCGACACGAATCTGGATTAGTTGAGCTCTAATAAAAATGTTGTTTGCACTCTGATTAGTCGGACTCCAATAAGGATGTTGTTGGCACTTTTGTCTCTATTTTGTGTTGGTCTTTAGTTTTTGTCTTTTTGATGCAAATAACTTTTTCATGAAACATAAATTTATATTTTTATTTTATAATATTCTACAAATCATGCTTCTCGCATAAAAAAAACTTATGTTTCACTAGACATAATTTAAATGACAAATCATGCTATTAAAGGATTAATTACTCTCAGGCTTTCGAAGACACTTTTGAAAAAAAACGGCTCTTTCCATGCAACACAATAGATAAAGGTTAAAATTATTTAATTTGATGTAATATAAAATTATAATCTTTTTAACAATTGGTTGTGTGCGAAGCTTAAATGTTGAATTTACCTTGTACTGTACTCGTTTAAATATTATTTTGGTCTATGTTGATTTGACAGATTTTTAATAAAGTTTTAATAAGAAGTGTACTTACGAAGTTAACCTTATTAATGATGTTTTAAAACTCTAAATTTGATTATTGCTATTTCATGTACAGTTATTTAATAATAATGATATGAGAATAAATTTCTTCTTGATTTACTAAAATAAATATTTATTTTTGATATAAGGACCAAGTAAAATGAAACGAATGGAGAATATAATTGTAACGACACAAAAAATTCTTGATGGTCTGATAAGAAAATAGCAAATGAAATTAAATTATTTGTAAAAAAGTATTAAAATTTGTAAAAGAATAATGTCTAAAATATAAAATGTTGTATAGAGTATTTGATTTTGTGTTGTAATTTTTGATGGATCCGAATTGTGCACCTACCCCAAAAACACCTAAGACTAAAAGGTGTGCTAGAAAGTTGTTAAACATACTAAAATACAAAAGTTTTTATTATAATTATGTCCATCCTAAACAACAATACAAACAAAATGATATATCACACTATATAACAAATTTTAATTTCATGACAACTTTTTTTAATTAGAAAAAAGAAATACGAGAATTGAATTCATACTTATTCTGACAAAAAATTCCATTCATATTATCCAATGATAAATCTTAATTGTTAGAGGGTTTAAAGGGTGTACAATGTACACATTCTTTTAATTTTAATAAAAATTCAACCATTTTTGACTAATTCTATATTAGTATATTTAATAAATCTTTTTTCCCATTTGAAGCAGCTTTAATATACAATGAAAATGGGTCAACCCACTTGAATTGACTCAATCTTGGTCATAATTCACATCCTTCATGTATTCAAAAATCACCTTCTATACAAATTAAATACATGTAAAATATTTCTCCCTTTTACAAATTTTCCCCAAAATACACATAAAAAAAAGTTACACAAAATCCTTAAATTAAAAGGAAAAAAAAGTCCTAATTAAAACTACTCTCCCACATGATGAGCACATGGACCACCACCTCCTCCTTTTTTCCTTAAATCCTAAAAAAAAAAAATTATTTACCTTTCATCGTAATCCGACCATTTCAATCATAAAATGCATATGATCTCTTCCCCTTCAATCTAGAAATAGATGGTTAAGAAAAAGTATGACTAAGTAATTTGTACATAAATTAGTTTTGATAATAATCGCGAACCCAAATGGATCATTAATAGGAATAAGTGACCCGATTGATGACCCGACCCTTGAGCATAGCATTATAGAGGGCGGCCCGATTGGCTGGCATTTCTTCCACTTTCCCTCTCTTGTTTAATTCATTTGAATCCGAATTTGAGAAAGTAGAAAAGACTTCGTCTTTATTTCCATGACGGAAATTATTATTACTATTATTAAAATTACGAAGCTTTCTATATTCTTCACTATTTCCACTTGGCTCCACCACATCTTCTGCAAATTTCACCTTCTTTTTCTTCTTCTCCTTCTTCTTCCCATCTAAATAAAAATAAATTAAAAAAACCCAATTAACATATGAAATTACGATATAATTTTTTTTATATCATCAATATATTTTAATCGCTTATAACAATTATTTCTCTCCTGTCATTTCACATGACAATATTTGATTAGACAAAAATTAATTAAAAATTGCTTTTTGCATATACCAAAATCATTGTTGAAATTTGTGATTTTAAGCATGACTTTTCTACGATCACGAAAGTATTTCATATGGTATAAAACTGGGGAAAAAAACATCATCAATCACCCCCAATCCTCATTATTGACAAGACACATGACCTTGTGCTAAAGTTGTACATAACTTGACATGAAAAGGACTCAACATAGATTAAATGAAACAGACTAAAAAGAAAAGTATGTCATACCTGTAGATATGCAGGATCGAGGAGGGATATTGGAAATTGAATTAAAGGAGAATTCTTGAGTTTTTTGAAGACGAAAAGTGGCTAAAAGGATCATAGTGCCTGCAGAGACAGCCATGGCTGTGGCAAATACAACACCTTGAGAAGTCAATAAAGAAGACATAATTGATAGTTGTTGAAGAAAGAAAGAAAACTTTGAAATTGAAGAAATAATGGTGAGGACTTTCTTGGAGTTTTTTTGAGTTATAAGTAAGAAGGATTAATCAAAGAAGACAAGATATAAATAGTATAAAGTTTGTGGAATTTTTTTGAATTTATTAATCTTCTAGATGAAATAAAGTAATGAGGAGGAAGGGTTCAATTATTATTGGTTAAATTCAAAAAAAATTGTTGGTTGGACTTTTTTTTTTTTAAAAAAAAAAGTATGTGGAAGAGTATTTGATGGTGTGGCAAAAAGGCAAATGGAAATGAATATGTCAGCATAAATTTAAAGGCTTTTGGTAAGAAAGAGAGGGTACTAGACACTACCCAAAAAATATTAATATTATTTTTCCACGTATATTTTAATTAAATTGGTGAGAAAAGAAAAAAATTAAAATGTTTTTAATACCAAAAAAATAGAATTTTTTTATTATTTCAATGAAAATATGTTTCCTGTCATGACTCATGCATTTTTCCAATACGCTAATTCAATGGGGGGAAATCATATTTTATAGAACAATTTTTTTACTAATTTATGGTGAGAAAAACTTTAATTTCTATTAATAAATTTACTATTTTATAGCACAAATTTTATATTTATTTTAACTTTTTTACTATATATGTATAGGAAATAGAGTCCACCCATAAGGGGTGCTCTTAAGGTCCACTAGGCCAAAATCCAACAATTAATTTGATTAGTCATTGTTTTTGAAATTTGTGAAGATGGATATAATATTATTTGTTAAATTATGTAGAACAACAATTAAAAAAAAAAATGTATAACATTAATAAAATAAGTAAAATGTTCTTTAGTTAATCGTGCACAACACGGCAATGCCATGTTTAAAACTACAGTGTGAACTCTGATTTCAATTCCTTTCTAAACATTTTTGTTTTAAAGTTACACATTTGACTGATCGATAGAAGTAAAATCGTGTAACTTTTGAGAAAATAAAGCTAGGATTCTGAATTTCTACGAATTTTTAAAAAAGCAGTTTATTGAATGTCCGATAAATTATTTGTATATATATTGCATGAAATATTACAAACACATAATCTAAACTATTGAATTATGTTGAATCAAAAGTGTATCATTTCGCCCGATCCCAAATCCGAAATAACAATTGTGTCAGATATACCAGTAATAAGATAAGATGAAGCAACAAATTATATATGCTAATTATAAGTGGTTCTTCAAATTAACTTGTGTTAAAAGATTAATTTAATTGACCAAAGTGAAAGGATAAAGAGGTCATATGGTCAATGAGAAGCAAAGTAATATTGGCATATGAAATAAGGAAAAAAATATATAAAATAAATACACAGCTTAAAATATAATAATCTTTACAATTTTTATATCATTTAAAAAAAAATTCTATCCCATTTTGGACACATTCCTCCCATTAAGTAATATATCATTTGCAATGTATCACACAATAAAAAAAAAATACATCTGAAAGCAATGAAAAATTCATATTTTTATAATTTGAGAAACTTCCGATATATGATATAATTAGTCCACATGTATAGAATTTATGTACTTTATACTAAAATAATTCTACTCAATTAACCAATCCATTTAGCAAGTAAACTATATAATTCTCGAGAAGGTGCTGTGAAGTTTCCTTTCATATATTTTATATTTTATTTTCCACGTTCACTCCTTTATAAAAGAAGAAAAATAAAAATAAAAGGATAAAAAAATAAATTAGGAAAGATCGTATCTTGACTTTAAGCAAGTCATATATTAATTCTCCCTTTAGACGTGGTGTATATTTAATTATTTTTTTAAAAAAAATTCTAGAATTTATTTTTCCATGTGTTACTTAGATTAACATATTTCTACAATAGCATGTCAAGTTTTCGAGGCGAAATTGATAACGATCATATTTTTTATGCTTTCGTGACAAGTATCGATCTAGGATCATGTGTTCTTAGGATAATTATGAATGTACAATTCAATTTTGACAGTAATATTTCATTTTAGTTGGAAAATGTAGTCATAATAATATACTACTTTAAAATAAAAATCTGAAGAAAAAAAAAATCCGTTGATTTTATTTGGTTGTAAAGGTTAATATAAATCATCAAATTTCTCTGTTTTCCTTTCAAAGACATAAAGAAGCGTATTATCTTGTAACTAATTTTCAACTAATAAACTTTACGGAAAAGGGTAAAAATATCTTTTAACACATTAGAAATACCTTTAGAATTTTATTTGGTTGTAAAGGTTAATATAAATCATCAAATTTCTCTGTTTTCCTTTCAAAGACATAAAGAAGCGTATTATCTTGTAACTAATCTTCAACTAATAAACTTTACGGAAAAGGGTAAAAATGTCTTTTAACACATTAGAAATACCTTTAGAATATCTTTCTTACGCCTAGTGAATTAAATTTACCCCTAACGTTATTTTTAGACTTGAAATTCTCTCTTTTAACGATTATAATTATATGATATTTGATTTAGTTTTAAGTAAACACATGGTCTTTATTTATTGGTCTACATAAAAATTCGACACAGCCCAATGATCCATATATTTAATTTATAATAATTAGATGTGTATTTTACTAAATTAAGCTTATTAATGATGTTTTGGACTCTGAAGTTGATTACTGTTATCTCCTGTATTCAGGTTAGTCAAAAATACAGAAACAGAAAAGAGATGAAATAGACAGAATAATTTTTAATCCGAGTCCACAGAAACCACTGTGTTTCCTTAAGAAATTTAATCCCCTCACTGTACCCGAGGTTGCAGATTAATTCCTCCCAAGATAAAACG
>JAJOOO010027825.1:0-25286 GCA_029582685.1 Solanum piurae
CACTTTATACACTTGCGTTTGTATAAAAAACGAGAGAGGCGAGGGAGAGAACGAGAGTGGCGAGCGAGATTCACCAGGAGAGAGGTGAAATAACAACAGTTTGCTATGGGGTACAATTAAATCAAATTATATTTATAGCATTTAATTTAAATTAATAGTTTGCTATTATATACAATTTTCCCTTTATTGTTTTACTTAAAGTGTTGCGATTAAAAATTAAAAACCATAAATTTATTTAAAGAATAAATTAAAGAGCTTCCCTAAATAGGGACATAATGTCCCGTAGATCATATCCAACCCCACTCTATTTTACTATTCATTCTCTATATTTGGAGAGTAAAATAGAGAATTGGGTCTCCAACCACTCTCTAAAAAGCTCTATTCTCTATTGGAAAAAAAACCCAGATATACCTCCAAACTATCGTAAATGGAATGCAGATACCCTCCGTCATATATTTATAGAGAGATGAATAGTAGTTCTCCAAATTTGGAAAATTAATATTCACCTCTCTATTTCACTTTTTCATTATTTTAATATTATTTCTATTATTTGTAACTAACATTTTATTTTTCATACAAGGCTACTAAATAAATTTCTAATATTCGTAATTCTTTTTAAATGTAGTACAACATTAAAAAAATTTATTATTTAATATATACTACTTTCATCCCGAATTAACAATATTTTAAATATTTTTTTTTCATTTTTCGTCACTTTAAGAGATAATTTGATATTATTATTGATTTTCACTATGAAGAATGCACAAATTTAAATGATAAAATGAAAATTTTAATTTAAAAATACGACATAATAATTTAAATACAAGATAACAATACATGATTTTTAAAATCACAACAATAATTTAGTAATCATGTAGGTCGTTTTCAGATTTAACAATATTCGGAAAAAAGATAGTGTGTGATCTAGAGAATTGTTGTGTTTTGTGATTGCGGTTGTGCTTGTTGATTTCTTTTTTCAATTTTTCGTAGTTGTTCTTTAAAATTTACAATAAAATATAATTTTATATTAAAAAAAAAAATTAAAAAATAATAATTTTATATTGCATGAAAATTATATAGGGTGATTATTTTGAAAAAAGAAAGAACGGATTTATATTATGAAATAAGAAAACGAAATAGAAATAAAAATAATAATATAATATTAAGGAGAGAAAAGGAGATTTTTTTTAGAGAGTAAAATAGAAAATTGGGTTGAAGTTGATTGTCTGAAAAAATAAAAAACTCTTAATTTGAAGAGTAAAATAAATTGTAGGGTTGGAGATGGCCTTAGGGTTGACAGATGATCTGTAGATATAGGATCATCAAATTATGACGGATGCATCATGATTTTAAATTTTTTATAAATTTTTTATTTAGCGCTCTTTTTAATTTGTTCGTAAATCTTGCCGGATTTACATAAAAAATAAAATTAATGTTCAACATCTTCATTTAGCACTCTTTTTAAATTGTTAGTAGATCTAGCTGAATTGACATAAATAATTTTAATGTTCAATTGTTCACAAATTATAATATGCACATTTGTGCAAATCCACAAATTATAAATTATTCAATAAATACACCCTTTTCAAAAAACACATTGTAAATTTTCATTTCTAGGTTGGAGATTACATGTACTTTCATATTGTAGTTGAAAATATTTCAGGATTTGAATAAAGATATTTCATTATCCATTTGATCAATTAACGTAGTTGCCACCAGTTTGAAGAAACTTAGTAGAATGAATTGGGAGAGGGGGACCGCCTACAAAAATGTAGGTGTTTTTCCAATCAAATTGATTATAAAAACATGAGTTTAATTAGTCCTTACGTTGATATATAACTAATGTAATGCATAGAATATCTCCATTAGCTGCTAAAAAGAACCTTGTCAGTGTTGGTATAAACATGAATGCGTTTGTATCTATTTTTCTAACAAAGTATAGCTAATAGAACAAATGCTAAAGGAGATGAGAAAGAAATCACCAGCAAAGTGCTTGATTAATTTCACTATGGTATGCTCGAAATGCTTTTAAGCATGTGAACAAAATTCATGTGACAAAAGCTTTTCATGTGTATTTTACATTTCCATCTTGACCTATATCTCATGAGAATGCTCTTAAAATACCTTTTTTTTAACTCTTAAGATATAGTATACAAAAATGTACCATTTACCTAAAACCTGTATATCTGATCTGTTGCAAAAGAATTTGAGGATATACATCTTTCTATATCAACGACCAGAGGCCACAATATCCCGCCAGACTGCATGATCTCCGTCTACAGGTGTTGGCATCAACACCACAATCATCATCACTGAAACATCTATGATCAGCACCAGTATCAGGGATGTGGCAAGCACTTTCAAGTCGCCTTGCATTCGGTTCATGGTGAATCATAGAAGCCGGACAAATTTGAAGTGACATGGCACTGCTTCGTTTTCTCTGCTTTCCAGTCTGCACGAATTGAATAATTTGTCATCCCCTTGAACTCATATCTAAGATGATACAGCCTAATAATGTTAAGAAAGCATTGTCTAATGTAAAAGGAAAAAAAAAGAAGCTTTTAATGGCCTTCATTTAAGAAAATGCCAAACTTATAAAATCTTAATCACAGAATTTCATTTAAAAATGATCGACATAGGATGGTTTATCGAGTCTTTACTCGTTTCCATCTCTCGGTAATACTTAAGAAGCTGAAAAAGAATATCACAAAGATACAGGTTCAGACAGATGTATGAACACTGAAGGGGTAGCATTAATATGTTGCAAGTATTTGATCTGATGCAGCAGATACAACTACTTCTCTTTAAGGAATAACTCAGGATGGGCTTACTTGCCGTCGGAAATGAAGAAAAAGCGCATTGAAAGGAAAAGGAAGAAGGCCATGAAAGAAGAAACAACTTCACTTATAGAACTAGAGAACACAGACTAATCACAATTGTTAATGGAAAGGGAAATGTACCTCGATAGAACTTCCGTTACTTAGATAATACGCCTTGGGAAGTTTCTCATGCCAATTGCTTCTCACCGGCAGGGGATGACCCTCAGTTGTAAATATGTAATTTTGATTAAGTAGAAATGAGTCGTCAAAAAGTAGATACAAATATTTGCACCTGCAGAAATCATACAAAAAATTATATTGCTACAAGTGCATAGATCAGTCATATTAGGAGGGAGACTTTATCAAACATCATTCAGCTTCCATAAGATGAAGATGCAATGGGCTTACGTTTCTGCAAGGAAGAAACTATGCTGATGGTCTTCTAATTGCATTGTAGTTACATCCCGAATGCTGGCAAAGCCACCTTTAACTCTTGTATGTGCATTCAGAGAATTCATTATTGATTCACCCACTTCCATATACCATGGATCTGTTAACGAGAAAACTACTATGTTATTCAAGGTACAAGAAAAGGATGGTTTTCAAAAAATTTAAAAGCTAAACAATAGCTATTTTGAAGGTGCCAAAATTATGACTAGGAAAAATCTAAAAAGAAGAGTCGCACACCTTTGGTTGCTTGATATAGGTAAAATGTGGACTCTGCCAATTCAGGACGTAAAGGATAGTATTTTTCAGTAGGATGCAACACCTGATGGTCCAGCAGATACCTAAATTATTGAAAAGGGTCCTATAAGAAAAAGTGAAAAACAACCATCACAGGTAAAAACCAATTATGCTAAAGCTAGCTTATTGCATGGAAGCAGAGGCGGAAGCAGGAAATAAGACTTGGAGAACAAAGGAAAGAATGGAGGAGAAACATCTTTACCTCTCTGGAAGAACTCCATATTTCTTCCACACCTTGAAAAACTCACGATGTGATGAGTTAGCTGCCTCGATATCACCAACAAGAACCTGAAACCAAAAGAATCAAGTTGGTTACCACTTTACAGTTGCCCTTAGGGTTATTCTTTTAGATACGTAGGCAAACAGTAGCATATAAAAGAAAAAGGATATGCAGAAGAGGACTAAATGTCCTATTTCTAGACTAAGAAATTATATCAGTTTCAGGAAGAACTTATAAGCTACAGATTTCCTTCTTACCTGCAGACCAGGCCAGAATGCTTGAAGACTAGTCAGCTGCCAGTATGTTGCTGTTCCTGTTCTCATGTCAGCTTCATGATACCTACATTAAATAAAATGTTCTGATCTTTGTCTGATTGCTAAATTCTAGGACAAAACTAATGCATCATACATAATTCTCAACAGTAAATTTGGTGAAGCACAGACTAGAATAGAAGAATTACAGGGAGGATACAGATGAGAATAAAAGGACAAGATCAAAAGAGATGGTTCCAGCATTTTCCATTCCTGTTCTAGGCAATTGCCAGTTTGCCACAAGCAGAAATAGGATTACTGAGGCCAAGGCACCAGGAATCAGTTTAACTGCTAAATATGATGGCTATGCATACAAAATAAGGTGTGATTATAGTACCATGGGCCGTGTCTAAAATATTTCTGCACACCAATGTAAGCAGATTGAAACATCTTCCAAATTTCATCTCTTCCAAAAAGAACGTAGGCTTTCATGAGATATTCATAGAAAGAATCCACACCTATAAACAGCAAACAAATAAATAAAAATGAAATATCAAGAGACTGCATGTTGTGAAGAGAAACAGACAATCAAGGAAGAGTGGGGACATTATGTATCTAGGAAAATGAAAACCATGGAATCAGAAGACATCTAGACAAAGTATACATGACTAAATCGAAAAAATGGTTGTGGAGAAGTCTCCTAATTGTTCTCTACCAACAGAAACATACCAGCTCCAATTCCAGAAGAATATTCAATCCAGTCTCCAGTTGCTACATCTAGCGTAGTTCCTAGAAGATTTAGAGAACTCCGCATGCTCCATAACTTACGAAGAGCACGCAAAGCTGTCGTCTCAAATCTTGTATCACCAGTTAAGCGTGATAATGCACCCATTTCAAGGATTAGAGAACCTGATTACATGAAAAAATAATCCACATAATATTTGATAAGACTTCATTGAAGGCTAGTGGAATCTATTTGATGGAAGCTATCAAAGTTCAAGGAAATAGATAAAGAGGTAAGGTAGGAAAGAAGAAGTAATTTACCGCATCCAGATGTGCTTGTTTCTGTTGTCTCATCCGCAATTACACCATGCTGTCACATTTTGCATTTAATGAGTCATAAATTCCTCTTCCAAAGATGCCAATGCAACAATGATACTACCAGAAATGGGTTCTACTTGGTATGCAAAAACTGATGCGGCATACCAGTAGAGCAATTCATGAACTGAGCAGTGGCATGTGAGTTTTGAAAATCTTTACTAAAACTATTCTAAAACTAATTAGGTGCAAGAAAAAATTTGCCATAAATAAAAATATTCTCATATTTCTGTCAGAGTGTAGCAATATATTAACAGAGACAAGGAAAAGGAAAATCAAAACTTGACTGCATATTTGAAGTGATTTCTTATTTCAAATATTGAAGGGATTATGCAGGCAAGAGCAACTCAAGTCAAAAGCGTAAATAGTCCCGCCAAGCTAATGGGCTAAGTTTCATGTTGAATCCAAAAACTCCAACAGTTTATGAACTGGTTTTCAGCCCCGCAAGAATTTGGATATCAGGATAATTCCTAGCACATCTAAATTGGATGAGTTGATCTAAAGTTGGAACAAAATCAAAATGGGAGTTTTTCTCATGAAAATTATAACTTTGATAGCATCACACACAACTGACATCTGGCAGGAACGAAACTGAAGTTGATTTGGACACCAGAATAATAAAGAACTTTGAGTTTCAGGATAAATGAACACATCTAGAAGTTGATGAACTCAATTAAGAAATTACAAAATTAAGTGACTTGACTAAGAACTTGTTCAAACTCCAGTCGCTGACCAATTAACAACAGTAAATTCACACAAAAGGTTGGTTTTCTTTTTCCAACCAAAGGTTGCATTTTTCGTTTTCCAACAAAAGGTTGTCTTCATTACGCTCATAACTATAGTTGGTTAAGATGCCAAACTTGATAATTGAAGGGTACATTTTTGTACTATTGTTTCCTTCCAGATAAGACAGCCGTCATATAGAATATCTTGCTAAAATAGCAATCTACAATATTATCTCTTGACCATCTATTCCGGCAAAGCATAGACTAACTTGTTAACTTGAAGAAGTATCTCTTTGACTGAATATATTTCCATCAAACATTTCGTTGCTTTCTATTTCTGTTATCCAGGATTACCTCCCAGAGAGGAGATTATCTTGCATACATTGTGATGAAAATCACTTACAAAAGCAGCAAATGATATATACCTTTAAGTTGATCCAAGCATAAGGTAATCCAGTTGGGGTATTGAAAGCAGGCAGAAAGCGTCGCCCCAAATCCTCAGCCAGGTCAAGGAGTTGATTCTTATAAATTACTTGAACCAACCTGTTTGTAGAATCAGTGGCAAGAATATGAGCAGAAACAAGTCCTCCAAGAACTCTTATGTTGCACTACAATTGGTGATCAGGAAAAAAGAAAAATTATCAAGTGAATTGAATAAAATGTGACCCCAAAGTAAGACTTCCCTTGATTGAGTGATGGGAAATCCTACTTCAATGTGGTCATTAAAAGCATTTATTGAGAGAAAAATTTGAAGATGCAAGAAGGCAAACACAATCACCCAATTAGACCATACACAGAAATGTAAACGTGACAATGTATATATTACCTCAAATAGATTTACCCTTGCATCCACATCAAATGATAGATTTTCAGAAAGCCAAATAATAGCCTTCTCAAACTCAGTGTAGTTACCCAAGATTACGAGGCTGGGAAAAATAAGGTAAAAAGATAATTAATGCAACAACATAGTATAAAATTTGTTCTGAGTTGCAAGAAGAACAACAAATGCAACCCACCTGGACAACGATTCAATTAGCGTAAGAGCTGATCCATTGTACTGCTGTGGCAGATGTTCGAGCTAAAATATGGCAACCGTTATACTAAGATAATAAGACCTGTTTTCTTCAATGATGATTCTTCTAAATTAAGACATAGTTACCTTCAAATTCCCAAGTTCACTTAGAGAATCTGTAAAGGTTTTTGTCAGAGGTTTCAGCTCATCATGCTGCAACAGAGATTAGACAGAAAAAAAGTGAACACATTGAGTTGGTATTCTCCTGACCTTTATTCAATAGTAGAAGCTAATTCTTACCGGAAAAGCATACATCATGTAGTTATCATAAGCATGATAAAACCTGTCACAATAAAAAAAATTCCCTTAAACAATCTCACTAATCTCATTCAAGTAATTTCCAAATGTTATCACCTTTACTTCATAATCCACCAAAACACAAAACATAAACAACACTCCTAGTAACTTTCACCCTCTTATATATACTCGTCAATGACAATGGAATACGTAAACGATCACAATATATCTACTCCGCAATTAATTTATTAGAATTTAATCAAAAGGAGAAATTTCAAGGAAATTAAAGTTCATGAACAGCATTTTCAAGTTTTTGCATAGCATTTTCTAAAATTAAAATGAATGATTGCTTACATCTTGCGAACTCTTTCGCTCATGCGCTTCCTTTTAGCTGCCAAAAGATTGTTGGAGTGTAGGTCTGATAAACAGATGATAAAAATGGTGGGAGAGATAACAAGATAAAGCAGAATCCATTTCACAACAGTTGCTTGAAACATTTTTTATGTTTTTTTTTTTTGGATATGAAAGAAAATTAATGGAGGGAAAATTGGAGAAGAAGAAGAAGAAGAAAAGGGGAATTGAGAAGCGAGGGGGTTGAAGTTTTATGAAGGTTGGGATTAGGGATCAAATCTGAGCTGTGTTGAATGTCCAAGTCAGCATCTATTCCGTGGATGAGCCAATCATAAGCCCACATATCACTCATTCATTTTCTTTCCTTTCTTGTCGAATCCAAATAATTTCTACAAACAGTCAAACTCTTTGCTAAATAGTGCAACTCTTTGTCATGATTCATTTTTATACTCCTTCCGTCCCATTTTATGTGAGGGAGTTTGATTCGGTATAGAGTTTAAGAAATAAAGGAAGACTTTTAAAATTTGTGGTCCAAAATGAATAATAGAAATTTGTGTGGCAATAAATCATTTCATTAAGGATAAAATAGATATTTTAAAGTTAAATTATTACTTAATATATAAATGTATCATTCTTTTTGGGACCGACTAAAAAATAAAGTGAGACATATAAATTGGGACAAAGGGAGTACCTTTTTAAAAATATTACTCCCTCTGTCTCTAATTACTTATCCACTTTTGAATTGGCACACCTATTTAGAAATCAATAATTGACATAGTGAGTTTACCATTTTACCCCTATTAATTATGAGTTAAAAACTTAATATTTTCAAAAAGTTCTACTTTTTTCAAAGTAATTAATTGAGGGTATAATAGGTAAAAAATTTTTTGTCATTTCTTGATTTGTCAAAATGAATAAATAATTAGGGACAACTAAAAAAGAAATGTGAACAAGCAATTAGGAACAGAGGGAGTAATTAGGAAGAAGTTTTAACTATTTTACCCTTCATTAATGATATATGAATAATTATTCTCTCATTCACATATTAGTCGTTCACATTCTATAATTAAGGGGTAAATTATTACTCCCTCTATTCCAATTTTCATATGAAGTGAAGTTGTGAGGCCGTACACACTAAATAAGAAAAACATTTAAAAAGACATAATTTAAAGCATATTTTTTATTATTATTCTTTGTGAAATCATAAACATAATTTTGTAAGTAGTGTAATTTATTTCCTATAAAATATAAACTTCATTAAAGGAAATGATAAATATGGAAAAAAATTCAAACATTTGTTTTGAACTTTGAATAATTCAATTATTTTGAACAATAAAAAATACCTAAAAATTCACTTAATATGGAATAGAGGGGGTATCTATTTTATTTATAATTTCTTAAAGAGTGTGGAGAGAATGAACAACTAATATGGAACAAAACATGTTAAACATTACTCCATAATAAAGGTATACGAGTTTTTAAGAATAATTATTAATAATGATATAATAAAAAATATAATAATTAATTTTATCTTGAAGTTTTAAAATAATAAATAATATAATATAATTAGTTTTAAAAATCACGAACAAATTATTTGAGATGATGGATTAGTTGGGGTTCGCCTAAATGGGAGGTGTTATGACTATTATGTCTCCATGGATAGAATGTTCATGCGATTATATAACTCTAGTTATTTGTTTCGTGCATTTCTTTTTAGTTATATTTGTCTTGTGTATTTGAAAAATGTAATTGTCTCATTAACTTCTTAGAGACTAGATATAGAATAAACTTATAATTTAATTAATTATTAAAGTACAATAATATATTCAATATAGTCCACAAGAATTGTGAAGTTCATATGTACAATGTACTTGATCTTATCCTATCTTTGTGAGGTAGATATAATAAATACATAGAATTTTCAAAACACGATTAATGTAAAAGATAAGCCTTTATCGATTTAACATAAACAAAACAAAAACTAAATTAATTCAGACACATACTTGAGCCACGTAAAAACGTCCAACTTAAGTATTATGTCAAGCTATAGTGCACTGTGCTCCTTTTTCTATTAAGGCCAACTCACATTCTTTTAATAATAATTTTTCTTTAAAAAAAAAGAGACGAAAGGAAAGCTCGATAGTTGTAAGATATTATGAGAACATGTATTAACTTATTTTAAGTGCTTTTAAGCAAACATAACTTTTAAACTGAGAATTTTCTGGAACTTTAACTT
This sequence comes from Solanum piurae, assembly GCA_029582685.1. Lineage (NCBI taxonomy): Eukaryota > Viridiplantae > Streptophyta > Magnoliopsida > Solanales > Solanaceae > Solanum > Solanum piurae. The sequence goes on from JAJOOO010027825.1 coordinate 9,754, forward strand.
TGAAGGTGTGGTCTGAATCGTGAGCGTGTTTGGATTGATGTGTTTTTGAGCCAAAACAAGTACTTAAAAGCACTTTTGCAATGTTTTGAATAAAAAAAAGTGCTTTAAAGTAGTTGTTTTAAGCCAAAATAACAAAAATAAGCCACAAGTTAGAAATCCTAATTTATGACTTGACTTATAAGTTCATCCAAACATGCTCTAAATATAATTAAGAACATATTAGAGCCAAAACTGGAGATATTCAAATGTCGAAATAGCTGATATATCCTTGTCTGATAAGTGAAATAAATAACCCAATTCGTTTCCAGGGATACTAGCACCTATGTTTAGATGACAGAAATTTTCCAGCAAAAGTACTTGAGGCTCATGACACCAGGTCTCTCCCTCTAGACTCACCACCCTGCAACAAGGTAATACAGTTATTCTGAAATTTGTAGTTCACCTTGGGGATGAGAATCAACAGCAACATATAGGGGATGAGTGCCGTTCTGATAGTGATATACGGAGCTGAAATTGATGATTGAACTTCCAGAAACAAAGAGGTTTTGATGACTTAAAGAATAGTAAGGGTAGATAACTCCAGTGTTTCTGATTAAAGAATAAAGATGGAGCATGGAGCTAGCTCTTTTTGCTTCAAGATCCATTCTTTTCTTCTTCAGCCTCTCTTTTCGATGGGCATTCTGGTGACCTCCCAGTGCCCGTGAGTTAGTAAACTTCTTTAAACAGAAGTGGCACTCATATTTAAACTCACTGACAACTGAGGAGCTCAAGTTTCTGAGGTTTTCATTTGGGTTGGGAAGAACTATGCTAGAGGAATTCATGCAGATGGAAGTTTTTTCCACTAGTCTTTCATCTGCAAATGTTTCAGAGGAGCTAATACTCTCGTCACTTTCAGATTTTGAACAAATGATATCATTTGAACAAGGATTTACCTCAAAGCCAAAAATTCTAAGCTTTTTATCTGAAGTAGTAGTTTTGCAATAGACATTATCTGTTCCATTCCTTTCAGTTGAAAGGAGATTTAAGTTGGTAGATTTTTGGTGCAGTGCCTCATCCATTGGAATGAAAAGTTCCTGGCATGCCAAATGGTTCGGAATGCTACATTTTATAGGAGATGCAAAATATAATATAGTAGAACCACCAAAAGAAAATGGCACAGTCATGCATAGCCAACATCATATCCAACTAAATCATTATATAATAAAAAGGTTCACATAAAGCCAGAATAGGGAGCCTAGTGCATTACTGAATTGGGACTTTTTCACTTTATCTTTAATTTCGAGTACATCTCAGTAGTTCATTCTTTCTGTTTTTTCCCCAAGACATTAGTTAATCTTGCAAAGAAAATCTGTTCTTCTCTCAGAAATATCACCTATCAAGATAACTTAGCAGCACAAAAACTTGCACCAGAAGGTAGCTAACTTGATAAACATCATTTCGTTTAGGCTCATACAAGTGTGGACCACATCCGCACCACAGCTGGTAAGCAGCTGTAACAGTTTTCATCTGAACTCCCATCCTAACTTAAGATTAGAATAAATTTAAATTTCTACTGTAAAATATGGTAATTAATCCTTGTCAAAAGCAAATGAAATTACTTGTTGATTACAAGAAAAATAAAATAAGATTAGAAGTGGATAATGAGACGAGCAAATCTTTTAATTAAAGGTCCAATTAGATCTGAGCATATCTAGTTTGGGCATAATAAGTTTGTATCCAGCACCTAGGAAGATAATTTATAGCTAAAGCAAATTATTGGCATGTACTAGCATTAGCCAGCTAAGGTTCTTTGTTTCCATCTACCCAAGTTGGCTCATTGGACCACATTTTTGAAGCTTTTTTGCCATTTCAGAAGCATAATGGAATGTGTTGTAATACCACATTGTTATTTGGTGCTTATCTCCAATCATCTCAAACCCCATTTCATTCTTCTAATTCAATTTACAAAAAGATTTATTCCTCAATAAGGGGGTGAAAAACACAACAAAAGCACAATGACCAAAGGAAATAATTATGCCTACACTATGCATAGATGCATTACAAATGACTAGTGAAAATAGATAAGACGTAGCCGGTTTTCTCTAAGAAGTGATCCAAAGACATGAAGTAATTAATTTTGTTTCTCAATCCACCACATTTTTGTTTCATCTTTGTGTACAAGAAGACCCAAATGCAGCACCAAAAGTGAAGGGATCATGAAAGAGAACAAAAAAAATGCAAAAACTTCATGTACACAAATAGATGCGTAGAGTTCATGGATCATGAAAGAGAACAAAAAAGAAAGCAAAGACCTCATGTACATGAATAGATACAGAGTTCATAATTTAGTTTCATATTGCATTAGAACTTTGGCCCAGTAATGGGCAAAGTTTGTCACATTGTTCCTTTTTGGGTTTGTTAGAACCTTTTCCAGAGCATTCTCTACAGACCTTACCATGGGTATATATGAGACAATTAAGGTCAAACTTTAGTTCATCTGGAATTCGCTGATTCAGATGAATATATGTCTTTTTCACATCAGCTGCAGCAGGTACCCAATGAAGAGTCTTTGCAATCTGAAAAATCTGTAATAAGTTTTGAATGTTATACTTCTTTTTGAGAAAGATGTTAGCCAAGAACTTTGAACAGGCAATATGCCCTTTAAAGTGAAACTCACGTGTGTATCCACTGGAAAATCATCTCGCTGAAGTTGGAACATCAAGACACATGCCACCTGCATCCATTGCATACTATTAGAATCATAGAAGCTGGTAAAATGCCAATTATAAAGATTGTTGGTGATAAGATCTTTCAATATGCAAGCACCACCATTAGCATAAGCCTTATTCCTTTTCATGTCATCTTTTAGATAATCTCTTAATTTCTTCCCCATCACTGGTAAGCACAACCTACATTTTAAAATTCATGTATGGGAGTCTGGACTTTTTCAGGACATGGACGCTTTGGGTAAATCTTTGTCACGTGTCTGAAGCATTTTGTGATCTGCCTTTTACTATGTCTTTCTGCACACGCATACCTTCTATTTTTTGATAAAAGTAAGGCAACAGCACCAATGTCCTCTATTTAAGGAAAAACATATATTCCATGCATCGAGCGCATGTGCACTAGAATTGGAAACTAAATCAACACTAAGTTTTGCTATTGCTCTCAGCTGCTTCAGGTTCTCTTCTTCTCTTCCCTCTCCCTCATGCTCTTCTTCTTTACCCGTGTTATGCCTAGGCTCTCCTTCGATTTCTCAGTTGTTTGGTCAAATAAAAAAAATTCAGGCCAGCTTGTGCGCACCTTGATTATTCCATTAAACATTTGGTCAAATATTTTATTTTTCATCACTTCTTTCCTCACTCTATCATGCTTAATATGCTGCTCTTTGCAACAAAAAAATGTTCAGTAATATATGCTACATTTTGGTATACTATTAGATCGAGTTGGATCTCTAGATCTACTACTAACATTTAGCAGTAAATAGATTCTTTCTTAAGATAAGCTAATTCTTACAACGTGATTTTTATTTTAATAATTTCTTGCAACGTGACTGTGCATTTTCATTACACAGAGAAGCATATCCTCTTTCTTATAATGTCTTATTTTCTTTCTTTATTTTATTTCTCTTTTCTGTTACCTTCCTCAAAAAAATGATTTTTATTTTTCCTTTTTCATTTCTCATCTAAGCATAAAGAACATTCAATTGAGATCCAAAACGTAGCGCAATTCCTGTCAAGTCCCCCCAATTCAGAAATTTCAAGTCTTAGCTTCAGACCCAAAACTCAAGTCATATCTAGTTTGGTACTACTCAGACGCCTTCACTTCAGACACAAAACTTAAGTCAGGTCTAGTTTGGTACAACTCATACTGCCACTACGATTATTCCAAGCACTAGGAAGCTCTCTTTTTCCTTTCATAAGTCCTCCATCAGATCAGATATTACTAACAATAAAAAGATCTACTAAGGGGTTGTGACTTCAAATTCCAAGAGCAAGATAGATTGTTTAGAGCCCATTTCTCATGTCAAACTCAAAGAAATCCTATAAAACTCACCATTTAATGCTTGATCTTGACTCGAAGGGTGTAAGGGATGGAAGGAAAGTATAAGGTTCAGCAAAGTCATGATGGTTTATAGGATTCCCACCCCAGTCTGCCCATGTCACTCCCGTCCCTCATGGTATGAGGGTGGGACTTGGATTGTAGGCAAACATACCAAGAAAAAGAAGTGAGATCGAGAATTCTCTACCACTTATTTACTCTGAGCAGAGACAACGAAAAAGTTCTTTTTCCTTGAGGCACCAAAAAAATAGCTTAACATCCACCCCTTACCACGAAAAAAAAGTATATACTTTAAAGCGTGGTAATCACCCCAGACAAGCAGTGGAGGGTGGACAAAGCATTGACTTCGGCTAAGTTTGGAAAGAAATTGCAGTGTTTGAGATACCATGAATAGAATAGAGCATAAATAGGGTATGCTAAATAGTGTACAAATAAACGTAAAGGCATTTTTATAGCTCAAAAATAAAAAGTTTCTCAACACATTAATATTTCCTTGTAATACAAGGAATGTCATAGTATTTTTTTTATAGATGAGAGCTAATAACAAAGAGGCACATTATCCTCATTTTCTGTTTACGGAGATGCTGCTGACTAGTTATCAATATGAAGAGAACAAATCTGAATATGGCATTTTAAATTTGAATCCAGGCTTTGGTGTTCAATCGATATGCCAATAGAAACTCGCAACATCTCTAAGAGACAAGTATACCAAGATATAAACACTTATTGATATGTGACAAGCAGGCATATTAATTATCAATATCCAAATTCCAAACTCAACGCATATCGGACTTAAACACGGTCCATGATTCCCCAAGCAAAATTTGAAGAAAACTGAAAACAATTTACCGTTTTGGGTCCAATTCCTCTGAAACAAGAGAGCTCCTTTTTTATTTCCTCTATAGATAGCTCTCTCAAGTACTCCAAGCACAGGTTTCCTTTTTTCTGTAACAATGAACTTAATATTCCCTTGATACAAGAAGTTTTGGTGGGTGCTAAACCTCCACATCTTATGGTATCTTCAACAAGTTTTGCATCAGCAGCTAGAACCTAAGCATTTGAAGATAAAATTACATGAATAAGTTGGTCGGCAGTGCCAAGTCTATCCATTTCATCAGTCAGCAACAAATCGATTACAGAGTAAATCGAGAAAATCCATAGACATTCTTGGTTTTAAACATGGTTTGCGACCAAAATCCTGCCCAAAAAAAGCCATTGAACTTTGATCACAAGCAAATATCACTATCAGTATTGTTCATCACTTCCAAGAAAACACCACATATAATGAATCAGTCACAATTTGAAAGGTGACACTTGACAGATAAAACGCAATGAGCCGAAATAACATACTCTATAATAAACGCTAAAACCCTAAAATAGACGAAAAGCAGTTACCATAATACAATAAACTTAACAAAATAGCGTCTTGAGTTAAGTTTAGCCATAATAAAGCAAGCACATATGAAGAAATATAATTAATTTACAAAAAAAAACATACACATTCCCAGGTTGGGAAAGAAGATTTGAGGGAAGCAAAAGCCTTCTGAGAGTTAGCTTCGGTGGTGTTCTGGGACAAAATTGTGTTTATCAGACCGTCCAGTACACTCTCTGTACTAGACTGAGCACCACTTGTATCATCTTCTTCATATTCAATGTGATCGAGTGATCTTTGTTTGCGGTACTTGATGAATTCTTTGGGGAAACCATGGAGAGCCAAGAGATCATCTCGTACGGCTCGGCATTCCTCCGGCGTGGGTTGAGAGTAATCGGGGAATGGCTCACTGTCATTGAAAGGACCAGCTGTGACATTAGCCTTTTTTGACGATTTGGATGGCGGACATGGAGAAGGAGAACAATGGCCGTCGGATTTTTTCCTCTTTGGGGTTTTTCGCGTCTCTGTCAGTTTGGTCATTTTCTTTGATAATGAAGCCGTGCGAAAGGCCCCAGCGCAATATTAGTATGGTTTCAATAAAAAAGGGTAGGGCAAGAGGTAAATAGATGTGGTGATTACCAGATGGAAAATCGAAAATATCACCAACAAAGTGAAAGTTTAGATTGAGTTAAGTCCGCATGTCATATTTTTATAAGATATCAGAGTCACGTTTATTCAGTTTGAGCTTTCAGTTCATGCTCCAATTGGGCCTGAACATGAAAAGGTTGTTAGAGTGAGTTAAAGTACTACTCCATCATCCCTTTTTATATATATAATAACAAACTATTAATTCAAATTAAATATTATAACCATAGTTTGATTTAATTGTACCTCATAGTAAACTGTTGTTATTTCGCCTCTCTCCTGGTAAATTTCGCTCGCCACTCTCGTTCTCTCTGGGCAGTCTCCCTCACCTCTCTCGCTTTTATACAAACACAAATGTATAAAATGTGTTTGTGTTTGTATAAAGTGAGAGAAAATTGTATATATACATATATTTTCGTTCCCCTCTCTGCCCTCTCCCAGATCTCCTCGCACTCTCACTCGTCTCTCTCACTTTATACAAACACAAATGTATACATTGCGTTTGTGTTTGTATAAAACGAGAGAAAATTGTATATACAAATACAAATGCATATATTTTCGTCATATACACTTATGATTATACAAATACGATCTTCCCCTGCCCAGTTTTCTTTTGTCTTTCTCTCATTCACACTTTATACAAACACAGATTATACAATTGATCTTTTGTATATGTATACCGAAACAGATTATACAATTGCTTTCTTTTATATATGTATAGCGAAATATACATATTTATGTTTGTTATGGAGCGCAATTATGCAAACTATAGCTATAGCATACAAATATGATTTTTATGTTTGTTATATGTGAAAGTTGTTCTTTTATATGTCACATTTTTACTTTGCACTTGCATTAAGAAATGATGTAAATTTACCCTTCTACCCTTATTTACTTTTTTTGGAACTCAAGTTTTCAATCAATGAATATGATTTAATTTATTTTGATTAATTAATTTAACCAATGAACATGAATCATTTACTTAGCTTTTCTAAGTTGGTCAAATGTATATTTTCAAAGCTAATAACTCACAAGGATAAAAAGGGAACAATATGATAATTTATGCATTGATTTTATGAAATGACAAGTATTATGGACCAACTATTTATAGAAAGGGATGACATATAAAAAGGGACGGATGAAGTATATTGTTTCAAGAATAAATTTACGATCAGCTTATATGAACTTGGACAACTTTCCTCTCATGAGCGGTATACAATTGAGTTAGGTCTGAATATTATATCTTTAATCTAGCAACTAAACTACTAGAACTCTCTAAAATGTTCAATAACAAGAAACTGTCAAAGAGGGAGGTCATAATTCCAATATACATGGTTGAAGGAGGTTGGAACCTAAATAAGCCATAAAAAGATAAAAGTGATCAAAATAAGTCACTATCCTAGTAAGTACTTAAAATAGGCTTAGTGGAAGATTTTTTTTTGTTTTATGCAGTATTCCAAACGATTTTCGTTAGTCTCATAACGTGTATATTTTAATATATAACAGAACTATTTCTTACACTTTGTAAAGTGTAAGTTTTTCTTACACTTTGTAAAGTGGAAATTTTTCTTATACTTTATAAAGTGGAAGAAAAAATTATGTTTTATAAAAAGGAATATTTTTCACGTTTTGCATTAAATTGTATCTCTTTATGAAACTTTTGCAGTGTTTGTCATACAATTATATTGATTTGACATATGAAAAAAATTATCACATTATGTATTTTTATTTTTTTATTTTGAAAAGTCCTTCAAGCTCTATTTAAGGAAAAAATTATTACATTATGTATCATACGTGTTAACTTGATTTGATCTATGCAATCATTTGGAACCCTCAAAAAGTCGGTCAACGATTCGTCGCTATAGATAATCCACTCTCCAAAATTTACTTGTACTCGTTACAAAAATAAAGTAGGGTATTTTTCGACTATAATCAAATTATAATCAGTACTATTTATACCCATTCTTTTATAAATTGATGAAAGAAATTTATGATATCGGGTATTAATTAAATATTTAGCATTGTGTTTGGGAAGACAATTATAATAAACGATATTTTCGTCATGTATAATTTCGCCATCCCAATAAATCAAAACTCTAACTTTTGGTTTATAAGACATTTTTTTTGTGATTGAAATGAAGAAAAATAGAAGGCTAAAGATGTTGAAGGTGTTATATTTGAACGTCCTTAAATAGAGCTTGGAGGAGTTTTCACAATAAAAAAATAAAATACATAATGTAATAATTTTTTCTGTTTGATACGTCAAATCAATATAATTGTATGACAACACTGCAAAAATTTCATAAAGAGATACAATTTAATGCAAAATATGAAAAATATTCCTCTTTGTAAAACATAATTTTTTTTCTTCCACTTTATAAAGTGTAAGAAAAACTTCCACTTTACAAAGTGTAAGAAAAACTCACTTTACAAAGTGTAAGAAATAGTTCAGTTTTATAAGGTGTAAAAAATAATTCCGTTATATATTAAAATATACACATTATGAGACTAACGGAAAACGTTTGGAATATTGCATAAAACAAAAAAAAAATCTTTCACTAAGCCTATTTTAGTTACTTACTATAATAATGACTTATTTTAATCACTTTTATTTTTTTGTGGCTTATTTAGGTTCCGGACTCGGATTGAAGAAATTGAATTAGAACTATCCATTACTGGGACCTTCTAGGTACAATATGAAAAATAGGGTATTGAAGCTAAAATAATTCTGTAAAAAAGAGAAATAAAAATAATACTAATGACAAAACATAGTGTGGGTGGGGTACGTATATATTGTTATACACTTTTTCCACATGCTTTTAAAAAGAAAAAGAGAGAGAGAGAGAGCAGTCCATCTTTCTAGTCATGTATTTGCTAGTACATAAACTAATAATTATATGGTATTTTTTAATAAACTTATTTACATGACAGAATACAGTTCAATTTGCATGATATCAAGGACATGAGTCTTAGCTTAACTTACTAAATTCAATTATTAGCCGTTGAATATTGTGATATTAAATAAGAGGAAATAGCGAATACAGCAAATAAGAGAGAGACTCATGTTAAGCTTTTGGCCTCGATAACATTATGAACACTGAGTCTGGAAATGCTAGCCTTAGATCCAATAATGATTTTTAATAACAAAAGCTATAGGATAAAGACTTAATGAATAATGGAATTTTGGAGGTCAAGAATGTAAATATGGTATTCTTTTAGGGGTCGTTTGGTACAAAAATTGATAACGCAGGGATTAGTAATGCAGAGTTTATTTTTATCAAGTGTTTGGTTCATTGTTTTCCACCTCATTTTGTGTTTGGATTAAAACTCTATAAAAAGATTATTTCCAATTATACCCTTGAATTATTATGTAATTGGGTCAAGATAAATAATTGTCGAATAATATTTTTTTTTTAATGGTCTTCTAACTAGCTATGAGAAGAACAATTTTGTTGTCATGTTTGTATTTTTTTCACTTGAATTATTTGAATAATTGTTATCTTAATAAATTGATCACTCACAAAATGTCAATTTTCAATTTAAAAAAAACATATCATCTACTTTTAAAATCGGAAAGACGGTCAACAATGACGAAATTGTATAAACCATCTATATTTACACATAAAAATTGAAAGTTATAATTTTAATTAGAAAGTTGTACTATATATACTTAAATTAGCCTTTGTTAAGACTACTCATATTTTGCTTCAATGACATTCAGGTCTTCGGTAAGTAAAGTTAAATTTATTAGTTTCTGGAGTTACATTTTTATTGTTCAAATGTGTGTGTTAAAACAGTCGGTGAATTTTTTTGTTTAACCTTAATGTAGAGTTTGTGGAAATCTATGGCTACTCGAGTTGGCGCAAATTTTGCTTTTGCAAAATCAAACATTACCAGGTCATATGCTACTTGCTAGTATATATATATATTCAATTAAGATCACAAACGTCATGTAGTGATATATTTGTCTTTTTAATTAGTAAATGTTAAATAACTCTCATTTCAAATTTGTATTGGATTTATTTAGGAGTAACCAACAACTCTCTCTAAATAATTTGTAAGCTAATATAAAACATAAAATCAAGAAAATAAGCAAAATAATTAAAATGATTTGAGGGATATTATTGTCTTTACATAGACTTATCCCATGATATTATATCCTATGTATTACTAATACCTCCAAATGGAAGGTATTAATAATACATCCTATAATACCATGTAGGATGTATAATAAATCCATGAATTAGTTATATATAGGTCTAAATTCCTACCAAACATAGTACTAAATAATACCATACATAATATATAAATTATTTAATACTAATGCGGCCTACCAAATGACCCCTTAATGTTTAAAATTAGAATGTCCTTACAAGGAAACATCAACCAATAAGAAAGCTCTATTGAAGATTTAAAGTGACAAAACTAATGAATGTTAGTCACGTGACAAAGCTAGTTTTCAGCCGGTACAATACTGACTTGGTAAAATTCATTTAAAGGGTGGCCACTATCTTTTTCAGCTACAATGTAACAAATTGTTCATCAATTTAGCACAATCTTGCTTAAGCAAATAAAGAAACACTATATCTTATGGCAATTTTTCAAACATAATCTTGATAGTTAAGTCCAAAGAAGCGACAAAATTTAATGGTCCTAGCAATTTAGCATATACTTTTAGGTGAGGACTCCGAAAACAGATCTATCATCCAAATCAAACACTTACTTTTTTCTAGTTGGATAGTTGGGAGAATTACGTCCACGGAACACTAGATTAGCAAACTTATGTCCCACTAAAAAAATAATCATAAAGAGACCAACCTAAGTTGAAGCTATAATTAAAAATCATAATAATTGATACCAAAAAAGTTTCATTATAATCCACACAGCTTGGTTTGGCAGAAAAGTAGAGTCAACTTGGTCCTTCTTTATTTAGTTAGTAACTTACTGACATTGTCAAACACAAACAATTCTTGATTTCTTCTAACATGGCAACTTTTGTACCAAAGTCCTAATCAAGTCGTCTTTCATTGCTGCTGTTCAACTAAATACAAAACTATATGCTAATAAAACAAAACTTTAAACCAAAATAGCCTAATTATATACACAATTGTAGTGCAAATTACATTCTTAAGTAACTAACAACCAAACCTAGAACAAAGAAAAGAAGGTTAGGACCCAATTCAGCAAATCAAACGCTAAATAAACAAGTTAATTATAACCATGAACATGATAAACAGTCCCAAAACCCCAAATAATTGATAATTACACTTTTTACTACTCAATCCAAAATTCAGAACTCAGTACCGAGTTTGACTCACTCATCCTTCAAGTATTCCTTCCCAGTTTACCTCCTCTTCTTCATCGTCATACTCCTCCTTTACCCTTCTTTGCATAGCGATCAACATCTTCTTTGCCTTCTCCCTCGCCCGTTCGCTTCCTCGCTCCACCACCACTTGCAATACTTCACCCGCCTTCGCCTCTTTCGCCATACTCTTGAACCTCAAACTCCCCTGACTCAGTGCGTATAGAGCCGCCACGGAATTCTCCCGAGTCGACTCATCCAATTTATTCCAATTTCTCAGTATCCCCAACAGTACATCCACTGCATTGGCGTCCAGCAATGCTGATTTCCCCTCTTGACACACTGCCAAATTGCACACAACCAGCATTACTTTACCCGCTATATCGCTGGCTTTGAGCAATCCCAGGAGTGTATTTGCAGCTCCGAGTTTAATGAGCTTAACTCGGTTACTCTGCACTAAGGTCAAATGATAAAGGGCTAATGCGGAGTCGTGACGAGTCCGCTCTGTCCCGGACCTCAGAGCATGTAAAAGCGGCTGCAATGCGCCTAATACTCCAATTGCTGTCTTGTTGTCATCTTCCAGCGCTAAGCTGAATATGGCGCCGGCTGCGTGCTCTTTGGTCTCCTCGGAGCCGCCTTTGAGAAGATCAATTAGCAGAGAGGTAATTCCGGCTCGAACGATTTTCACTTTGTTGATTTCTGCCAACGAGAGGTTGACCAATGCGGCGACGGCGTTCGGCTGAACACCGGCGTACCTCGAGACTAGTAACGGCTTGAGAGCCGATAAAAGCCGCGGCGTGCACAGTGAAACCCTAGCTTCCTCATTCGTTCTGGTGCTTTTTCTCAGTGAAATTACAGCTTGTTCCTGTTCATAAACGTCCAATTTCTTAAATTGAACAACGTAATAATCATCTTCCGATGACGTGGAAGCAGACGACGGGACTTCACCGGAGATTATCTCCGACGAAGTCGATTGCGACGACGAAGAGGAGTAGCTGGAGAGACGAGTCTTAAAAGGGAGTAGCGGCGAGTTGTTAGCGATGACAGATTCTTCAGAGCTCGAAGAAGAGTAGAAATGATTATTCCTCGATTTCATTTCCGATGCGGCGTGAGAGAGAAGCATAGGTGGATTCTCCGTTACCCCCTTGAACAAATCCCTCTCTGACACCCGTATTCTAGAATCTTCTCTCCGTATTCTAGAATCCTCTCTAGAGATCGAAGAAGAAGAAGTCGAAGCCATCGAAGCACGAACAACAGACTCAACAGCGTAATAATCCGGCTGCTGCGGCTTCTCCGCCCCTGACTTTTCACACCAGGTGAGAATTGTCGTCCTCAGAGCTAAATTCGGTATCACGTTAGTGAAATCCGGGTTTAACCCGTTTGGAAGTTGGGGTTTAAACCCCAAATCCTTACAAACTTGAACAGAAGTCCGCTCAAAACTCTGGCCAGTAGACACCACAACTGGATCAAACATCAAACACCCATAAATGGGGCAGATGAGTTCTTTTGGAGGATCCCTTTTATCAAATTTAGAAGAAGAAGAAGATGACCTGTAAACAAAGATATTCCACACGGATTTGCTTCTGCCATGTCTACCTGTTTCCCCATTAGCTTTTCTGAAAGGGGAATACATGGTGGCGAAGCGAAACACAGATAAGTTTTGCTGTAAAATGGATTTTATTTAGGTAAGGATGATGATGATGAAAGAAAAGAGAAAAAGTCGGAGATTCATATTTTTGAAAGAGATTCAGTGTGATGAGAGAGTCAGATTTCAGTAGGACAGAGGATAAACAAACTGAGTCTCAAAGAATGGTTTGGTATTCTATGCTTTTAGTTTTAAGGGCTTGCTTCTTCGGATATTTACTTAAGTTACCACTTAAGATTTGGTCTAAACATTGACAGCTCACTTGTGGCATTTCATGTCCTTTTACCTCCCATCTTTTTGTTTTGGTAGCTTTCCACCACTAGTACTTCTCTTTGATTCAATTCATTCTTAATGCTTCTAGATCACAAGTTAAATTCTATATAATTAATGATTATATAAGAAACAAAAAATATTTTACATGTCAATATATATAAAGTAAAATATTTCTAATATTATTAAATTTTGAATTGGATATAAATTACTTCCAAGTGTAAAGTTGATTTGATGAAAGAAATAAGAGATACCACATGTTGCGTGAATATATTATTTAACGTGGTCTCAATTCATATTTTTATCCTTCAAAATTTGGTGAACACTAATAAAGTTTAAATTTATATAAAATTGAACAACTCGACACATGTGTCATCATATGTGGTGTGATGTCCTATGTATATTATACCATATAGAACATATATATCTATTTATTTAACTTTATATAAATTTAAATATTTATTTATCCACGCTCAATTAAAGAACATATAAAAAACTTAAAAGAATACACATGGTTTAAGATTGCATATTCAGAAAAGTTGAAGGGCTAAGTGATAACTGGCAAGTTTTATCCAATTAGCATTGCCAATTCCTGTGATCCAATAATTGGTGTCCCGCAGCTGAAGGACGTATGCTTTTCCTTTTTCCCTCCAAATGGATCAACCATATCGCATATCCTTAAATAAATTTAAACTTTATATGGTACTTGTTCACTATATAATAACTATATAGATAATTTTGGTCTAACTCATCACTCACCCCTTAAAGTTGGCATCAACTTTCACTTGGACACTCTAACTAGGCTTTGTTCATTTTAAGCACCTCATGTCAAACCTCATTGTGTCATTTTGACACTTTTTATATTTTCAAAACTGCATTTTAAGTGCGTACATCCAGACGCCTCTTATGTGAAAAAATAAACGAATTGGTATGTGACACGTGGAAATTTTATTTTATTTTTTAAAAACTCAATTTTACTTTCTTTTTTTCTTTCTTCCAGATCCCAAACCCCATGCCCCCACCTCTTTTCTTCTTCTTCTTGAGCCTCCTTCCCCTTCATCTGTTCTTCTCCATCAAAAAGGCAAGAACATATGTTAGTTTACAAAGTAAAATACGTTTTGGAGAATAAGGGAAATCATACCAAATCGAAAAGTTTTTATATGACATTTAAAAGAAGATGATTTCTTGTGCTACTATGATTGGGATTTACAATGAAGGATATGTAAAATAAATTTCTTTTTTTTCATTGGAGGTTGTTCTTTATTTCTTTTTTATCCCTTGAAATCAATTTAATTTTCAATGGAGAAGGTAAGAATGTAAATCAGTTTTTCCATTTGAAAGAAGTTGATTTCTTTTTTTGTTCCCTTGAAATCGATTTTGTTTTTGAATATGAATCAAGATGCAAATTCAATTTTCAAATAAGATGGAAGAATCAAAGAGTGTAACCTAGTAAAATATTGTAGAATTTTTTAAAAAAGTTGTGTGGCGATGGAGGATGGTAGAAGGTGGAGAAGATGGAAGGGAGAAAGCAAGGAAGAAGAAGGAGAATAAAATATTTACAAAAAAATTTAGAATATTTACAAAAAAAGTCTCTGACGCGCTCAAAATTTGTGTAGCACACGTACTATGCTTAGTAAGCAAAAAGTGTCAAAATGACACAATGAGATGCGATATGAGGTGTCTAAAATGAACAAAGCTTAGTTGAAGTGTTTAAGTGAAAATTTGTGCCAAATTTAGGGGTCCACTGATGAGTTAGCCCAATAATTTTCAATGTTATATTATATTATATGTATTTTAGAATAATATTTTACTATGATAATTAAGAAAATTCAAAAAATGGATACAACACAAATAAATTCAAAGTAATTTTATAAATAAAATGTCCGAAGGATAGAATGTATGCAAATTTAAGGAAAATTTCAAGTAAAAAATATTTTACATAAACGCTTAATGTATTTAAAGCAATTAAATTGATATGTTTAGAGCTTGTTTAAAGTGCTAATGATTTCCAAGTATGGATTAATACTTAATTAAGGAGACGGTACATATTGTGTCAATTAGGGGTGTTTACGGGTTGGTTTGGATCGGTTATTGGTGAAAATCAAAATCAAACCAATTTAATCGGTTTTAAAATTATCAAAATCAAACCAAACCAAATATAGTATATATTTATCGGTTTCGGTTCGGTTTGGTTTGGTTATTTGGTTATTAACCATAGACAAAAACAAAAGAAACAATTCATTCAAAATGTGAAAAAA
>JAJOOO010027826.1:0-20070 GCA_029582685.1 Solanum piurae
TTATGATGTCTAATATGAGGTAAAGGTAAGGGTTAGTAAATTATACACACATAGCCGGACCAAGGTACGGGGTGAAATTCTCTAGATGCCGGACCAAGAATTTAGAGATACCTAACTTATCACTTTGCATGTAATACACTAGGAGAGGATTGTTATTACTAAGATTACTGCGTTATAAGCTTGTGGGGAACACGTATACCCTAGTTATTTCTCTCATCTTGATAACAACCAAAACCAACTTTTGATTGCTGATTATTTATTGAATTCTTACAATTAGTTTCACAAACCCCCCCCTTCCCTTTTAATTACCTATTTTGTTGGAAGTAATTTGACTAATCGAATATAAGTGTTGGTTAAAGTAAAGTCTAAACCATTTTCCTCGTGGGATCGACCCCAACCTACAAGTTGGGTTCTTTACTTGATAACGATCGCTTATGCTTCTTTAGGGAGGTGTAGTTTGAGCGTATCAGAAAACTAGGGGACTCCGTGGATGGAAGAATCCATGGATGAATAAGCTAACATACATTGATTACAATGCCCTAAAAAGCTTGGAGATTGGGTGCCTTGATCTTAACCTAGCTTCAAACTCTATCTTCTTCTTTAAGTTTTAGAGAGAGAAATATTTGAGAGGATGAACTTGGGGATTTTATTTGGGTTTTTGGAAATAATGACTCAATTGGGGTTGTTAAAGGGTTAAAATAGCTTATTTAGGTGAATAAATTTTAGGCAAAATGACCTCACCTAATAACAACTTAAATAGGAAATTCCCATTTTTGCCGTCACTTGGCAGCCTGGTGCCAGGCACCACGACAGGATTCACGAGCTGTGGTCCACACAACTGGATGTGGTCCTGCTCGTGGTCCATGGTCCAGTAGCTAGGCCACCATGTCATGTCCTCCAAGAAATGAAGGCAGCTCCATATGCCTTCCCACGAGCCGTGAATTCACCACTGGCCGTGAAGTGGTTCGTGAAGGGGACCCAACATTGGGGCAGCCTTGGTGAGCTACTTCCTCACCACCACGGGTGGCACTACAAGGCGTGGTGGCCCCCATGAGCCGTGAAGGCTCTCATAGGCATGGGTTGTGCAATGGCAAGCTTGGGGCATCCTTGGCCCTTGCCCATTTCCCTTGGCTCTTGCCCTCTAGTCTTGACTTTTTCACCTCATACTTAGTCCTATATGGTCTACTAGACTACGGGGTAGTACAAAACATGTCAAGGTATTGTCTAAACACCCAATTTATCAAATTCATAAATGTTGCCGGAGCATTAGTCAACCAAAACGATATTACCAAAAAATCATAATGACCATACCGAGTTCGAAAAGACGTATTTGTTATGTCATCTTATTTCACTACAACATTTTAAGTTTTTAACCACCTCTGTAATGTGTGGCCAAAACTAGCAAAAAATGTGGCCTTTGAGAAAAGGCCACATTTTTTGTCTTTAGGCAACACTTTTACGGGGGTGGCCTAAAAAGGCGTTACCTTTGACTTTAGGCCACAATTTGCAAGTTTTGCCATAGAAGCTATGCTTATAAAGTGTTTCCTTTTAAGTACAAAGGTCACGCTTTGTTGTATGTCATTAGCAACACTTTTATTTGATAAAACTACACTATTAAGTGTGGCCTTTCTATTGTTATTGGCCACGCTTTAAAAGTGTAGCCTTTAATACCTCTTCTACAACAACACTTATAAAGTGTAACCTTTTTTTTTACGTACATGCTACAATTTATAATCAATAAGCCACACATGTGACGTTCCTATAGCCACACTTTTGAACTGTGGCAACACTGTCTAGAAATTTTATAGCCACAATATCTAATTGGAAAATAATTCCTTTTGTTTGTATAATATTCACAAATCACATAGTTATATAAATAAATAATCTCATAATCCATATAAGTTAATAAATAATTCAAATGTACAGATTGCAATAAACTTCAAAAAATATGTCTTGTATTACACATACTTGGAAAATTATATTTTAAAGAACTGATCTAGCAATAAATTCTAAAATATCAAATGTATCGAAACATATATCAAAATAGTCTAACAATTCATCATCGTTCACTTTAATTGATCGAGTTGGCTTGTGGCCACCATTCACATTTGATCACAAGCATTTACCTACACATTCAAAATAAAATTAGAGCTTTAGTGGCTTATAGTGGATAAAGTTCAAAATCAAAAAGTTGTTTGTGAATGAAGTTATCAATGGCTATATGTGAAATTAATAAGTAGATTTAGATGTCAAGATTTGTATCAAGTTAATTGAAAGTGTTATATGTTAATGTTTGCAGGTTATTGTCGATCAACTTTACAAAGAAGGAAAAGCAAAAACTTAATAGAAGCCATAGAAATTGGCAAGATTCTGTTGATTCTTTTGAAAGTACAAAGAAGCAAAATCAAAAACTGCATAGTGCACATTATTGATACCCAACATTTAGAACATGATACATCAAAAGACCAGATATATGTACTATGAAAAAATCAACAATAAAGAACAAAGAAGACTATTTTAAATAGTGAATAAAATTCTACAAAGACGCACAAAGCAGACTACTATCAAACTAAAATTTATAATGTAGAAAAGCGCTACTCCAACAAAACAAATCAAAAGATCAACTAGATGACAAGAAATGAAGAAAATAACTACTCCAACACAGGAATTTTAACAGTGTTACAAGTGTGGAAGCTGCCATCACCTACTATAACATATATAAACAGACCCACATTTTAATGAGGCAATCATCATGTGTTCAACTCAAATTAACATATATTATCTTAAATAGGTGTCAAATTAAGGGTAAACAACATTCCTACAGCCTCTCACATTTAAAAGCTCTAGATCTAAGTATCTTATGAATGTAAAATATGAAATACCTTTTCAAGAACCAAAACATGAATTGAGCTGGAAGAACTTGGATGATATTTCCCTCTTACGGCTCCTGCATTATGATGAGTCCACGATTTGGACTCATTTATGTCTTTATTTGGATAGATTTTGTGTCCTCAAATGCTTTTTTTGTGCCAATAACTGATGTAAAACCCTTGATTTCCAGGTATTTGGATTGAGGAACAAAACATGAACACTAATTTGCAAAAAGGAACAAAGTGAGATGAAAGAGCGAAGAAAGGAAGGCTTGGTGATCGCCAAGTCCATTTGGCGAGTCGCCGAGTGGCCATTTGATAGCCTAAAGTTCCAGTGTGCCTTCCCTGAAGGAGAAAATCGAAGTTGGCGAGAGAAAAGAGCAGTCGGTGTGTCACCGAGTGGTTTCGCGATGCAGTGTTGGATCGCCCAAAGTTACATAACTTGAGGATGTTGAAGGCCAAAGAAAAAAGGTGATGGAACTGACCAAAGGGCGGATCGCCGAGTTGATCGGCGATCCCAACTTACTGCACCGAATGGTCCTTCGCAGCATATTTTTGGCGACTATAAATATATTTTCAAACATTAATCTTAGGAGCTTTTATCATAAAATTTTATTCTGAACATTCTTTAGAGTAATTTTGGAGTTTTGAACTGAGAGTATTGAGATAATATTTTCGTTAGCTTTGAAGAATTGAAGTTTTCCATTTTTGACAAATTGGAAGTGGGTATTTGAGATTCTTCAAATTGGACCTTTGTAAAGACGAAATTAATCTTACCCAGTTGATGGAAACACAATTTGGTAACGATTTCTATCTTTCTATGATGTCTAACTAAAACCCCAATTCTTGGGGTGTGATTATGTGATTATGGGCTGATTTATATTATGGGTATTGCTAATTGTTAGTTTAAATATTGTTTAGAAGTGATTTCAATCAGTAATTGTGGTTAAAATTAAAGGATTGTAGTTGCAAATGCAGTTCTACCTTCGTGTTTTTGGCTTGCTCGAGAGAGAGGTTTTAAAACTAAGTCTACTGAATTGATGGTCTGTGGGTATTGGGTTGTTATGGGTTCATCTCGAGAGAGTGAATCCTAAATCCTTTTCCACACATTCAGCTCGAGAGAGTGAATGGACTAAAGCGTAGGTTGTTCTTATTTGCTTGCTTGTTGGTGTTCGAGAGAAACCAACTTGATTTGGGGTAAATTGTTCGAGAGAAAGTTTATCCCCACTAAAGTCTAGCTTATTCACTGATTTACAACTATTTACTAACAGTTGCAATTACCCATTTGTCTATATTAGCCTATAATCAAACCACATCCCAAGAACTTGTCTCAATATTTGTTACTTCGTCTTATTTGTTGCTGCTGTAGTTGATAATTGCAATCAAACCCCCCTGTTAATTGATATTCGTGTCACCCCCTAATTTGAATTATGTTTTTCTTCGATAATGTCTATTCCTATGATTGACTTGAACATATTCCTATTTTTCTATTGAATCTTAAACACGTACCACTCCCTGTGGGATTCGACCCCAACTCATTTAGTTGGGTTATTTACTGACTAACGATCGTTGACTCTTAGAACTTGATTAAGTGTCTTTGATAGCGTCATTCAATCACATTGCTTGCATCCAAAGGTGATCGATCTGACACACCTTTATATATCTTGAACATTTAATCAAGTGTTGTTTTGCACCATGACAAAAAAAATGTTGCATTTCGTCTCTCATTTCATGCATTTCTTCCTTAAGAAAGTAACTTCATTGTCATTGATCTACCGCAGCATCTAAGTCGACCAGTATGCTCCTTTCTAAACACTTTCCGTAATGCATTATCGGCTATTTCTTTTAAAAAAATTGATAATTCTCAAGTCCATCATGTCAAAAAGAAATTCTATGAAGAACATGTACAAATATTGATACATAGAAGTTCTCTTACATATTCTTGTAAATGTAAGAAACACTGATACAACCACAAGTGTCTTGGGATTCAAGCAACATCAATCAGTAAGCATCCCTTCTAGAAGAAGATGAAAACTATAGTAGACTCTAAAACCTCCACCTGTATAAAGTCTCATACATGCAAATAACGGATTCATATATCATAACCTTGAGTGGGAATGCTCTCAATGTCTCCAAAAACATATAAAGTCTATAAAACTTACTTTAGCTTTGTATTTTCAATTAAAGACAGCGTAACCTCCCAGTGAACAATCCAACAAAGAAGATGAAGAAAAAGAAGACGAAGAAGCATAAAATGATTTAATATTATAAAATAAATGAGAAAATAATAATTGGACAGAGAAAGATGCATCTTATGTAAAGCACTCCTGGTAGTCAACTAGATATACTAAAGAATAAAGTCAAATTATAAGCTAGATCAACCTATTAATGATTTCTTAATTAACATGTAAAATAGAAAGTACCCATCTAATATGGGACGGAGGGAGTATCTCTTGTCAAGTGACTTAGATGTGATGCTACTAGTAAGTTGAGACTATGTCCAACAACCAGATAATTGATACATATTTTCTTACTTTGGTATATAAAATCTCATTTAGGAAATACAAAGCAAATTGTGGTGAAAAAGAAGAATACATATACAACTATTTTGTCCTTTTAGAAAGAAGACTTTAACCAAAGAAACAATTACAAGAAGCATAAATAAGTTGCATAAAAACATGGAAGAAATGACACTAAAATGAATAACCAACAAGAAGTTTTGTTCAAGTTGATTATCAAGATAATGGACTCAAATTATTAAACAGCATGGACATGATAACATGCAACGAGGTAATGGAATTTTATCGGGGGAGGTGGGGTTCATTAGTGTAGTAGTTATAAAGTTGCATCATGCATGGACTCATATCGAAGAAATTTTAGTATTAAATATACAGGTTTTTAAAAGTCAATCGCGGCCTAATTACTTTGAAAAGTCTATTCTTCCTTCCAACTCTTTTTTTGTCACTGTCACTTAGCTTCTTCTTATGTTTAACACTTAATAAAGCATCTTCTACTGAAATGTTTATTATATACTTGACAAATTATAGCTATCTTCTTTCTTTTTTTATGAATAAAACAAACTGGGAAGATTGTAGAACATAAAAAATGTTTTAAATACATGTCTAGACATATTTGTATTCTTCTAGATAATATTCCTGATCACTTACAAGGGGAACAACTTCACCACCATCAACAAATCAACTAGAGTCTATGAAGTGATAACACAAGCTAAGCAACGTGTAAATATACATGCCCCAATATACTTGTATCTTGTGCTGACAGCTACTACTGCTCGTGATTTGGTTTCTAAAGTAAGTCTATTATTCACATTACAACTTGATTACTGCCACCGTTAAATTTGATGAAGCACATATTTAATTGAAAATAAAAATACCCAACATCTCAAAAGCTATAACACATGAGCAAATAGTTTAATTCAGAAACATTAAGTAGATAGTAGATACTAAAAGTCCAGAACTTTAATGGCTCAATAATTCATATTATTTAGACGTCATTGAAATTGTTATTTATGGGCAAATGATTACTATATTAATTAGTATATAACTGAATTGAATTGGGAAGAAAGAAAAATAGAAATCATAATAAAAAACAAAGGATTGAGAAGTTGTGTACAGTGCACGACATATTGGTTAAGAGTCATGAAAGAAGAAGAGAAGAATAATAAGAAGAAAGTGCTGGTGGTAGTGAAGCAGAGGAGAAAGACGAAGAATGTAAAAGAGAGAAGAAGAACTAAGAAGATGTACATGAAGCCTGAAGAGAAGTAGTTGATGTTTGAAAACTTATAGTAATAGGCGACAAAGCCTCGTCTCACCTCGCCTCACGCCTATGGTGCTCAGGTTAACTCCTTTCACAATAGTGACAGGGACAAACAAAGAATAAATCAAAGAATAATAGAGATCAAATTTAGCAGCTTGAATGATCAGCAAACTAGTCAAGGCGAAGCAGCAACAATGTACTACTAATAAACATACTCTTTCTAAGAAAGATGCATGGGAAGAAAATTAGTGAATGTTAAAAGAAAATGAAAATCTAAATTTTTATGAACGATTTAAGCCTGTACCAGCTTATTAGTCTAAGGAAAACCATGAATTCACGGGATTAATAGTTAATGCCCACGACAAAGAATCATGTGATGCGTGTAAAACAACTACAAACTAGATTCTTAAAGCCGATAGAAGCTTTCTTGGGATCAAAAGGCAAACAAACGGAAGCTGAGCAACTGTGTTTTTAGGTCGACTTAATCAGAGTAAAGTGTGGTTTGACACTATTGATGTGGCTTCAACAATGCACTTGCCCTTGGAACAACCGCACTTGTCAGTAGCTTAGAGAAATCTACATCTGACAAGATATCTATGTTTTCTTGCTAAAATATTGTTTTTAGTGTTGTCATATAAATAATTATAATCTCTATTATTCTTCTCAATAACAACAACCCTAAGGAAAATGTTATGTCTAAAGCTTTAATCTAAATGAAAATGATTCATTCTACACTTTACTTTATAATAGAAATCAATCTTTTCTGAAATAATTTAAGGGTTTTTCAGCAAACATAAACTGAATCGAGCAACAACGTAATTTTTTTTTCTAATTTTACATCAGAAAAAATAAATTTCAGTGCATAAATAGCATAAAATACTTACAATGTCGAACAACTAACAAGCCATCAGTAAATGACCAAATATCAACACAAATCGTATCAGCAAAACAAGAAAATCAAAACCCAAGCAATAATCCTAGATGCTAGCAGGTTAAGTATTTTTTTCAGTTACTCAAGAAAAATCCTTCGGTTTCTCCTCATTCAACAAACCCTTGTCTTAATCGATAGAAAATTTTATGAGATAAACTCTATTCCAATAAAATTCCTTCCTATCTGATAAAACGAATGTTCATCATCTTCTTTTGTAAATCGGATCAATAATCTAAAGATCTGTAATTGTTGAGATGTAGTGATTTCTTAAAGAAGTTGGGCACTAATTTCATAAATAATTTGGAAACTAATTTCATAAAGTTAATGACAAGAGTTTTTTGAGAGGTCACTTCGGAAAGTGTTCTGAGAGTTATTTGGGAGATAATTTTTTAAAATATTTTTGGCCATTTGATAATTGTAGGGAGAGTTAAATATGTGGGAGGGAAAACAATACTTGGTGAAAAATTTAGGAAAATTTATAAGGCCACACTTGTAGAATGTTGTTTTCATAATTATAAAAATAGCACACTTTAAAAGTATAATCAAATGTGTAAATATGTGTTGCCAATTATATTAAGAAGTTGTAACGCTTATAAAGTTTAGCATATACCACTAAAGAGCACGCTTTATAAGCGTTGTCAATATTACCATGGCCAAAAGCTAAAAATTATGGCTACACTTCAAAAGCGTACCCAAAAATATTTTAGACAACACTTTACCAGCGTTGTCATAATTTAGTGTGGCCTTAATTCTAAAATGGTGTAGTGTTTCACCCTCAATTGGTGATAACTGATCGGAGATCAATCTTAGAGAAATAGCTTGCTCCTTGAAGTTGGTCAAACAAATCATCTATCCTTGGAAGATGATACTTATTCTTAATGGTAACCTTGTTCAATTGTCGATAATAAATACACATAAGAAGAGAACCATCTTTCTTTCTCACAAACAAAACTGGATCCCCTATGGAGAGATACTTGGTCGGATGAAACCCTTATCAAACAAATCCTTAAATTGTTCTTTCAACCCCTTAAGTTCTGTTGGAGCCATACGATAAGGAGGAATAGAGATATGTTGCGTATCTGGGAAAAGGTCAATCCTAAAGTTTATTTCCCGCTCGGGAGGAATACCAGGTAAATCATCTGGGAACACTTTCGAAAACTCATATACAACGGGGACCGACTCAAGAGAAGGGGTGTCAGAATCTACATCCCTCACCCTAACTAGATGGTAAAAGCAACCCTTATAAATCATCTTTTTAGCTTTTAGATAAGAGACAAACTAACCCTTAGGCATAGAATTTCCCCCCTTCCACTCTAAAATAGGCTCATTCGGGAACTGAAGCTTGACTACACGAGTTCTACAATCAATAGAAGCATAACATGGGTGCATCCAATCCATACCCAAGATAACATCAAAATCTAACATATCAAGCTCTATCAAGTCAACAAGAGTAACTCTATGGGATAAGAAAATGGGACACTTTCTATAGACCATCTTAGCCACAATATAATCACCAACAAGAGTAGAGACAGAAAAAGGTTCTAGCAAGTAAAGCATATACATCAAGTTGGAAAACTTTCAACATATCGGTAACCACATCGAGAGAACTCTCTTGTTCACAACGAGTTTGAAGGCCATAAAATCGATTTTGCTTAAGAGCATTAGAACCCGCACCACTTATAGTAGCTTGCTTGCCCTCTCTACCTTTAGCCATAAGCATCGAACAATCCCTCATTTTGTGACCACTCTTACCACTACTGAAGAAACCATTTGTGTCGGCTAGGAACTTACCCTCGTGCTTCATTCCACACTTAGTACAACTAGACCTAGGCAACGAAGATCCACTAGTATTATATCTTGAGACTTAGGGTTAGACACCCTATCTTGGTTGAACTTAGGAGGAGCATTGGAGGAACCTTGACCGGAAAAGCTTTGTCGGAATCTAGGATGACCTTGTCCATCGGTCTTTGCATTAGTGAAATTACCATCACCGGTCTTAACCCTTTTTGCCTCCCTAGACATTTCCTTAAGGTTTTTCTCCTCAATTTTTTGTGCATGTACTATGAATTATTCTGTTATTATCTCCTGCCCGTTTAACTACTCCTCGAGACATTTCTGCTGATGGCCCTTGAATTATAGCAGGAGCAACCTCAATTGCCATACCCAGGCGCCGGTCTCTAGAAGCTTCTGGAATGTTCAATTTGTATGGCCTCAGTGATGAGAATATTTTGAGACCAAAGATGTCCATGTCATTAATGAGCATAGAAAGTGAGCACTCACTACTAAAAAAACAGCGTTTAGCAACAAATTTTAGCGACAAATCATATTTCATCACTATATAGCGACGGGTTTGCAACGAAATAGCAATTTCATAGAAAGAATAACAAATAATTTTTTGAGTTATGACATAGCGACGGATTGGCGACGGAATATTTATTACGTCGCTAAATATTAGCGCGAAATTTTGGCGCTCTAAATTTCCTATGAATTTAGCAACAAAATAGGTGTCACAAATTCAATAAATATTTCACAACAGAATTACTGACGGAAATGATGTGGCTAAACTTTTAAATATTTTTTTATAAATTTTATACTATATAGTGATGGAATAATCCATCATTAAAATTTATTCTAGCTAATATATTTATTTGTTAGCGACGAATTTTAAAATCCGTTGCTAATTTATTTTTATGTGCCATTTATTCCAGGGCTTAAATTCATTTCTATCATTTTTGGTCTCCAGAAGTCTCACTCCAATGGAGCTCTCATCTGAGAACTGAGCCCTCTTCTTCTTCTTCTTCCATCTTCGATAAAGGATCAAGTAAGGCCTCTTCTTCTTCTTCCATGCTCATTCTTCTTCACCTCTTTCTATCTGTAGATTGGGGTTCATATTAAACTCATTTGTTCTCTTTATCTTCAACAGCTCAACCTTCAAATTTTTGGAGAAATCGTCAATATTTTCTAGGAAGTAAGTACTCTTAGTTTGATGAATCAGTTATGAAATCAATTTTTTTTTGTTTGGTATTCTATTTTTCTTTGAGGAACGTTATGTTTTTGCATAGAACAAAAACAAAATAAACTATGCACTTCATTAAGCTCGAAGCGAGGTTGGTTTTTTTTTTGAAATTAGGGTTTTAGAAGTTTGGGTTTACTAAAATTAGGGGTTGGGGTTTTCTTAAAATAGGAGTTTCATAAGATTGGATGGACATAAAATAGGGGTTTTTAGAACTTAGGTTTTTAGGAAAAAAGGGGTTAGGGTTCTGATTTGGATGCATATTGCTGATTTACTGAAAATAGGAGTTTTAAAAACTTAGATTTTCAGGAAAAAATGGGTTAGGGTTCTGATTTGGATGCATATTGCTGATTTACTGAAAAAAAGAGTTTTTTTGTGTGCCTGCCACAGTTGCTGTGTTTCTCATCCAAGTGCACATGTCCGTGCTCTCAGTACATCGGTTCTTCGTGACATTATGTATGTTGGTTCAGTAAAACCAAGTGTGAAAGAAGTAGCAGATGTAAATGGCATCCACAATCGTGCTTATCTGTACCTGGAAAGCGGATATTGAGAAGTGTTTGATGTGTGAAGCTAATACCCGGCTTGAAAATGGAATGTCTGCTCAATTTCTTGATACTGCTGCTAGGGAATTAGGTTGTACTATATCAGTCTGAAAACTCACTTTTCTGGGGCATATATTAGGTCTCTCGGTACCATACCTATCTTGTAAAAGTCACTTTTAGTTTAGAAAATATATTTTAGAGTCCTTTCACTCATCTGTGATTGTTGTACATTGGCATGTAGATAGTCCCACTTGTTTTGTTTTTCATTTGGCACAGATTATGTTTGTTGTACTTCCAAATACAAACATGATTGTGGAAATTAGTAGATGTAGTTGTTTAATATTTGAGTGACCAACAAAAGGGTGGCTCAACTTTAGAATTGAATTCTTCCTACCATGTAATAACCGTCTTACTTTGTATTGTACATTTAATATCTCTGCAGTTTTGTTTTCCTTTCATTTCCTTGTTGATTTACTTACTGATTTAGATAACTAATGGTTATGTGAATAGTCTTGAGATCTGGTAATGTGATTAACTTTTGTGCCAACTAATCTCACATTCTTCCATTTATTGATGACTTAGGAGGAGTCTTGTCTAACTTTCATTATTTGTGCATCCAACTAGTGACTCATTCTCTCTGTTAAAAGGTATCTCTTTTTTCCTCTCCCTCCCCTGCCCCTACAGTAGCTTTTTTACCCAGAAAAGGTGTTGATTTGATTTTCTGTTTATATGTTTGTTTAGTTCATTATTTGTGGTAATAAATATTATTGGTGTAATATTGCTTAGAAGACTACTTTTAAGGTTGATTTTGATTAAATTTTAGGTTTTTTGGAATTCTATGATATAGAACTTCTATTTGGTTTGTGAGTGATATTTTGAAGAGATTCTTTTTATTTTTCTCACTTGAAATGTTCTCAAGCTGAGAGTAAAAGAAAATAACCTCTCTATCTAATTAAAAAAATATTAGATTAGATATTTGATAAACACCAAAGTTTTCTATCCAATGAGAGAATAATCAGTTTATACACTATAAAATATAGTCTAGACGTATTATAATGAGTTGCTATGTTCTATCATTTAGAGATATGTGGGAAAGACTATCAACAACGAATTACCCAAGATCTTGGCCAGTCACTAAAGTCTATAATGCAATTATGCAAACACATGATCGATCATATGAAGCTTCAAAAATATATGTTGAAATACGGGATTCAGGCAGTTAGATAGTGATCCTTACAAAGGGATTACTCATAAGTTAAATGCATCCTAACAACAACTCATTAATATTAAGTGTTTAGTGGTTATTTGTTCTATTGTTGTTGTTCCTTGTTCTTGTTAATAATAGCTAAGGTAATATAATGTTCAAATGTTGCAGACAACTACTACTATAATCTTATCATCAGGATCTGGTTGATATTCACTCAAAGTAAGCCTTGATCTTCGTTTCTTCCATTGATTTAGCTCAAGATTTTTTAACTCTCAAGGTATTTACTTTACTGAATTTAACTAGAAAACAGATTGTTGCCATTATCCTGAAACTATTCAAGTTAGATCTTTTTTAAGAGATCAGTGGAAAAAAAGTTCTTATTATATTGTTCTGGGTGTTTTGTGGTATTAGTTCTTGCTGGAGGATGCATTCTAGGCGTTAACTTCTTCATTGTTTTTTTTATTGGACAAATGTATTCTAGAGTCTTAAGCTTATTCACTGGGTTTTTTTATTCACCTTTCTCTTACCCTATAAGGGTAGAGGGACTGATCTAATAGGTCCCACAGTTAGACTAAATTCTTTATTAATTGGCGGTGGTGGTAGATATTAGAAACTGATTATGTAGTAAATAGTATATACTTATACAATTATAAGAGAATCTGAATCGTTACACTAATAAGGAATAAAAGCGAAGTCAGGGGCATATATATACATACCTTGATAGTTTGATAATTCTCTTATGTTCTATTTCATTGTTCCTATTTTGACCCAAGGCTTTGCTACTTCACGTATTTTAATTGAAATACACCAATCTGGAATATTTGTACCTGCTCTTCAATCTTTAGTTGGCTCTAAACATATTTTTTCAAATTTTATTCACCTTTCACTTACCATATAAGGGTAGAGGGACTGATTTGATAGGTCTCATAGTTAGACTAAATTCTTTATTAATTGGAGGTGGTGGTAGATATTAGAAACTGATAAATTAGTAAATACTATATACTTATACATTTATAAGAGAAGCTGAATCGTTATACTAATATGGAACAAAAGCGAAGTCAGGGGCATATATATACATACCTTGATAGTTTGAGAATTCTCTTCTGTTCTTTTTCACTGTTCAGAAGACCTGAATAGTGAATCATTTTTTAACTGTTTCCTTTTAATATTAAAACCATTACTTACATGTTGTTTTCGACCACTACTCAAGTAAAAGCAACTACACAGTAACCAAGAGCCAGTAAAATTAAATTGGTTAGCTAAATGCTTGTTTGTTAGTAGATGTTTCATGTAATGAGCTACTGTATGTTGCTGGTGAAGTGTAGTATTTGACTTCAATTTCCTTTTCTTCCTCTAGTTTTTCAGGAAAGTGTTAAGTTGACGGTAGTGCTTTAATACAGTTTTTTTTCTTTGAAAAGCTCATAAGGTTTTTTCCAGCTAGCCTACTGAGTAACTCTAGAATCTGTTTTTGTTTTGCCAATCTACATGTTTTGGCTAAATTTAACAAATATGAATGAGACTCCCATTTGTTCAATCAGTTTGTGTGTATGACTAATTGTTTTTGTTAATTTAATTATTAATAGGGATATGAATAATCTAGAGCGTGATTGGATGTATGAGAGGTTGGATGGACGAGGGGCTATTAATTCTAATTTTGTAACTCGAGTGGATAAATTTATCCAATTTGCATGTTCAGAGCAGACGCATGAGCGGTAACAAAGTTAGATGTCCATGTAAAAAATGTCACAACTTTAAGTTCATGGATGTTGAAACTGTTAAACATCACCTTTATAAGTCTGGATTTGTTGATAACTATTTTGTTTGGAAGCATCAAGGGGAAAAAGATGTGATCGGTGAGATTTCTTCAGATCAATATTTGTATGGTGGTGCTCAACTAGAATCAAGATATGATAATCCATACCGACAAATGATTTTTGATGCAGCTGGTCCTAACTTTCCCCAAGGTACGAGTTAGCAATCTTTTTGAAATATTGAACCCGAGTCGTCTCATATTTGTGAACCTTCAATGGAGGAAGATCCTAATCCAGAGTCCCAAAAATTATATGATTTGCCAGAGACAACTGATGCAAAATTATATCTTGGTTCTTCCCTCTCTCAACTTGCGGTTGTCTCTTGAATGTTAAACATTAAAATGGAGAATAATATGTCACAGAGAGGCTATAACCAAATGATGCAATTGTTGAAAGAGGCTTTACCTGAAGATAACATAGTGCTTCATAGCTATTATTAAACCGAGAAGCTAGTGCGTAGCTTGGGTTTGCCAGTTGAAAAGATTGATTGTTGTGAATTATGTTGTATTGGGGTGATAATGAACACCTTACATCTTGTACATTTTATGGCCATGACAGATACAAGCATCGTGTTGGCTCTCATAAGAGGAAATTGATCCCTTACAAGAAAATGTATTATTTTCCTTTGATTCCTAGATTACAAAGATTGTATGCATCCCATGCTACAACTGCCGACATGAGATGGCATCATGAGCATACAAAAGAGGATGGTGCAATGCGTCATCCAGGGAAACTTCCTATTAGGAATGGCTTCCTTTCAGGTTGTGTTGTTACAGACCAGACTGTTCTAACAGGGCAGTGGAGACGGACTCGTACGTATTCTAAATTAAAAGATTCCTGTGAGAGGGCTGAAAAGGAAGCTCGAATGAAGTGAGAGGGCTGAAAAGGAAGATCGAACGCCCATCAGACTCTGAGGCTTAGAAGCACTTCAATGAAACTCATCCTTGTTTTGCTGATGAAGCAAGAAATGTAAGGTTGGGGTTATGTACTGATGGTTTCCAACCATTTAGTCAATCTGGGAGTAAATACTCCTCATGGCCAGTGATTGTCACACCTTATAATTTACCTCCAGGAATGTGTATGAAGGAGGCTTATATGTTCTTAACAGTCATTGTTCCGGGGCCAAACTATCCCAAACATAAAATTGATGTTTATTTGCAACCTCTAATAAAGGAATTGACTTAGTTGTGGGAGACAGTTGTGGAAACAATTGACATCTCAAAAAAGTAAAACTTTCAACTAGGGGCAGCTTTGATGTGGACAATCAGTGAATTTCCAGCATATTCTATGTTATTAGGATGGAGCATTGCGGGTAACTTGGCATGTCCCTATTGTATGGAGGAAACAAAATCATTTAGATTGAAATGTGGTAGGAAAATATCATGGTTTGACTGTCATCGGATGTTTCTTGACCAACATCACCCATTTAGGAGAGATCATAAGGACTTTCTTACAAGAAAGACTGTCCAAAGATCACCACCGCCTTATAGAACAGGAGAGGAAATATTGAATCAAATTTGTGATTTGGACATAAGAAAAGTAACAGAGTCAGATGCAGAAGAAGTCAATCGAAGAATATGTAAGTCTTGCGGATGGAAAAAGAGAAGAATCTTTTGGGATTTGCCATATTGGAGATCTAATATGTTTCGACATAATCTTGATGTCAGGCATATTGAAAAAAAATGTCTTTGATAATGTGTTCAACACAGTTCTTAATTTTGATGACAAAACAAAAGACAATCCACAGTCACGTCAAGATATGGTAGTCTATTGTGATCGACCTCAATTGTCAAAGGATAGTAATGGAAAATATCCCAATGCTATATACACGATAGACAAGGAAGCAAGAGCAATCTTGTTCAATTGGGTGAAAGGCATAAAGTTTCCAGATGGGTATGTTTCCAATTTGGGTAGATGTCCAGACACAAATGGAAAAAGGTTATATGGCATGAAAAGTCATGATTGTCACGTGTTCATGCAAGGGCTGATGCCTATTGCTTTTCGTGAACTACTTCCTAGTAATGTGTGGCAAGCACTTACATAATTGAGCTTATTTCCAAAGATCTTACCTCTACTACTCTATGAGTGGATGACATGGAGAGATTAGAGGGTAAAATCCCATAAATCTTGTGCAAGTTTGAACGTATATTTCCTCCTGGATTCTTTGACTCAATGGAACACCTTCATGTGCACCTTCCATATGAAGAAAGGATAGCTAGACCTGTGCAATATAGATGGATGTACCCTTTTGATAGGTAAACGTAAAACTTTATGTCAAACTCGTTACGAGTATGCTATACATTTATCTTCAAATGAAATTGACCATATATTTTATATATTTAGGTATCTAGGAACTCTTAAAAGGATGATTGGGAATAAAGCTAGTGTTGAGGGTTCTATTTGTGAAGCGTACTTGATGACGGAGTCAACACAATTGTTTTCTCATTATTTTGAACCTCATGTTATGACTCGTAATCATAACGTGGACCATAATGATGATGGTGGTGTTGAGAAATATATTGAAGGAAATTCATCAATAATCTCCCATCCAGGTCGACTATGGGGAGAAGCAAAAAAGAGAGATTTTCCATTGAAGAAATCAAGGCTGCCCAAACTTATATCTTACTAAATTGTGAGGAGGTTGAGACATTTGTGAGTGAGGTAACAAAAGTTAGTTTTATTAAGTTAATAATATAAACATATCTTATACCATGAGATTTCAATTTAACTTATTTCTTGTAATGAAGTATGTTCATGCAACGTTTGTAAGAAGAACTTCCGAATCTATCTCAAGGTCAAATAAAAGAGAGCCTTGAAGAAAATTTCTCTATATGGTTCAAGCAGTTTTATGAAAGGCGCTCGCCTTTCGCCTTTGGCGACAAGGCGAGGCGAGGCGAGGGGTCATCGCCTTTTTCCGGCGAGGCGACTTCAAAAAGGCGTGCCATGGCGACAGAAGGGCGTAAGATGACGTGTATTGCATCGCCTTTTTATTTTTTTAATTTTTTAAAGGTTTGACTTGATAAATAAAAGCCAAAATTAGGGTTTTTTTTGGGTATTTTTGCAAACTTGACCTTCGCAAGATGCTCCTACTCTTCTCCTCCTATTTCGCGATTGCTGCTCCTTCGTGGAGACTTCTTCGCGAATCGCAATCGCAACTGTTGCTCCTTCTCAGGTACGAAATCTTATCTCTAGTTCTTCTCTTCTTCTCTTCTAGTTCTTCTCTTCTTCTCTTCTAGTTCTTCTTCTTCTCTACTCTCTAGTCTCTACTCTATTCTTTTTTTGGTGGAACAACTCTATTTTATTTTTTTTGGGTGGAACTACTCTGTTTTTCAGTATTTAGAGTTTGAGACTGTGCTTGGTTCTGTACTTCTGTGGTATCACTGGGCTGGAATCTGCCTATATTTTAAAAAATAATAATTTAATCCTTCTATAATTATTTCTTCACTACTTAATTTAGTTTTATACTAATTAATATAGTATTTATTTGTCCATAAATAGTGAATTCAATGACGTCAAATGTTAACAAAAAGAGGGACATTGCTAATGAATGTTATTGTTATTGAGATTTTGGATATTTATATATGCAATTAAATAATTTACATTTTTTGTATTAATTGGCGCCTCAATTCAAAAAGGCGAGCGCTTCGCCGCGTGGCGAGGCAGGCCCTTGTCGCCTTTGGTCGCCTCTCGCCGTCCAAAACACTGGGTTCAAGGAATTTGTAAGATTTCAAAAATTATTATCTTTTATACAGTTACATGCTTAAATTGAGTTTTGGAACTTTACTAAGTCTTACAATTTTTTAAAATAGGTCCAATGCAATCCCATTGAGAATGAATTCTTGCGTAGTCTTGCTCGTGGATCATTAATAGGCGCTATATGTTATTCTGCGTATTTTGTAAATGGATACAAATTTCACACAGAATGTCATGGTAGCACAAGATCAACAATGGGTAGTGGAGTTTGTATCTCGGATCCAAATTTTGGTAATTATTATGGACGAATAAAAGAGATAATACAAGTGAAGTACCTTGAAGCACCTTTAAACCAAACTGTATTATTCAAATGTGAATGGTTTGATCCAACTATGGATGTTGGTGTTAAAAAGCACAATCAGTACAAATTGGTTGATATTAACCATCGTCGTCGATATAAAAAATAGGAACCTTTTATTCTTTCAATGCAAGCAACTGAAGTGTTATGTATCTTATCCTAGCAAGAAAAAGGACAAAGATGATTGGGTAGCTGTACTGAAGGTCAAACCTTGAAATGTTATTGAATTACCAAATGAAGAAGTGGCAACAGTTTCAGAACTGAATGCTCCATTTCAAGTTGAAGAAGTTGAAGTCCACGAGATAGATATGACTGTTTCCATTGATGAAAATATTCCCTTAAATGATCCAAGTGGGGATGTAATTAAAATGGATGAACCCATTGATGATGGATTATTGCAAGAGAATCATGAAATCCAATCAGAATCCACAGAAGAGGAATATGAAGCCGAGGAAACTGAAGAAGATGAGGAAGAGGAAGAGTTTGAAGAAGACACAAATAGTGACTAGTGCTTGATAATCTGCTATTGTATCTTCATTGTATTTTGTTTGTTTCTGATTTTTAATTTAGGATAATCTGTTTTAGTTTCTGCTTTCCAAACTAAGATTATTAAAAGAAATAGCTCTTGGCTTTGAACCATGTGTATTTTATTTCTTATTTCTACTAACTGTAGTTTTAATAATTACTAACAGTTAATATAGATGATTCCTTTACTGATTTAATCGTTTTCTTTTATTACTTCTTCTGATAGAAATCCATGGATACCATGTGGTTAAACTCAATGATAACTATAATACTCTTGTATTTTCATGCACCAGTTTTAGCACACTTCCAGTTAATTGAAAAATACTTCAGGTTGCTTAATGTGATTTAGTATCAGTGATAAGTGTTTCACTCTAGTTTCTGTTACTGTAATACTTCTTATTATTATGGATAATGTTTTATTTTATTTTGTAACAGTCATGATCTAACAACAATATATATGTTATATTTGTTTATAGGTATGGCTAGAGGTAGAGGTCGTGGCAAATCCTCAGGTAGGAGTAATCCTACTATTCGTCTAAGCATGCCAACTATTCCCATGCCCACTATAGATTCTCCTCAACAAGGTGGTACCCCAACCATTGAAATGCCAACTCAAAGTATCAGTCCAACCATCTCTAAGACACCTTCAGCTACACCAAATCAAAATATCCTAATAGGTCAGGGTCTGTCTACTCAGAGCAACCCAGCGGATCATACCAACACAGTTGTTGCTACACAAAATCAGAGTAACCTAATAGGTCAGGGTATGTCTTCTCAGAGTAACCCAACTGATCATAGCAACACAACTGCTGAAGGTGAATCTAGTAGTAGCCATACACAGACCCTTGTCTTTCTAACTCATGCAGGGTTAGTCCATTATTTTGCTTTTATTCTTATAACTTGTTTCTAAGAAAGGAATATTGTTCTAATATCCTGTCATTTCTCCACTTTAAGTTGCAGCTGCCTATTTTTAAAGTGTATTTGTACCTCTGAAATCTGGAAAATCTTGTCTCTAGTTTGTTGAATGTGCTACCTCTGAAATCTGGAAATTTAGTTGTTTGGTGTAAATGTGCTACCTCTAAAATCTAGGAAATCTAGTGAAGTAATGTTTATGTTGTGGCTGCCTATTTTAGAAGTGTATTTGTACCTCTGAAATCTGGAAAATCTTGTCTCTTATTTGTTGAATGTATTCTCTACCACAATCCGCTCTACTGTTGGTCTATTTCAAGTTGTTCTAACATTAATGACCATCACCTCTACCAAGTTGGGTACTCAAAAAAATTTCATCTTTTTAAATTTTGGGTGCAAATTTTGTAGTTTCAAGAATGGTACATATAGCAGCT
>JAJOOO010027827.1:0-16831 GCA_029582685.1 Solanum piurae
CTTGGTCAGATTTCCCTGATTTGCCTCCATGCCTTGGCTGCTGATCTACGGCCACCATCTACGGAGCGTCAATAGACCTACGGTCCGTAGATCACTCCTTAGATGCCCTTTTCTGCATCCCTTTCAGCTGTCTCTTTACTTTCGCGCCTGAACATCTTTCCTGCAAAATATGATAAAAACACATAAAAACCAATACAACAAGGCCCTAGACACACACAACTTGTAAGTGAAATGTATTAGAAATACCGTAAACTCACGGTATATCATGCCCTAATCTTCAGTTGATGATAGCCAGACCTCAAATCAATCTTAGAAAACAATGATGCCCCTGGACCTGATCAAATAAGTCATCAATACGAGGAAGAGGATACTTGTTCTTTACTGTCACTTTGTTCAACTATCGATAATCAATACACATTCTCATGGTTCCATTCTTACAATTCACAAACAACGTAGGAGCGCCCCATAGAGAAACACTAGGGAGAATGAATCCTTTAATCAACAAATCCTCCAACCGATCCTTCAATTCCTTCACCTCTGTTGGAGCCATGCAATAAGGATAAATAGAAATGGGCTTGGTGCTTGCTCCAAGTGCAAAATCAATATCCATATCCGAAGGAACACCTGGAAGATCCGTAGGAAAGACATCTACAAACTCTCAAACCACATAATCCATGAGAGGTGGCTCAATACTAATATCCTGAATAAATGTCAAGTAGGAAAAACACCCTCTATTAACCAATCTCTGAGCTCAATTGAAGGAAATACTTTTGCTAGGATAACAACTATCACACGTCCACTCAACTCTTGGGACACCCGACATCGCTAAGGTCACATTTTTAACATAACAATCAAGAATAGCATGATGCGGAAAGAGCCAATCCACATCCAAGATGATATCAAAGTCACCCATCCCCAAAATGATCAAGTCTACCTAAGTATCATATCTAGCCAAAGAAACAAGACATTATCAATACACTTGATCCACCACTAAAGACTCACCCACTAGTGTACAAACATAAATAGGCACATGCATTGTATCATACATCATATCAAATCTAGTAGAAAAATAGGTCTACATACGAGAAAGTAGACACCAAATAAAATAAATAGACGCATATCAATGTCAAATTGGGATGATACATGTAATCACAACATCCGGAGAATTGACCTCAAGCCTCTCCAAAAAAGCATAACACTATCCCTCTTAACCACCACTAGTCTAAGTAGAACCTCGACCTCTGCTTTGTAGAGCTGTATCACCCTTACTAGAAGCCTTACCACCTCTATCGAATTGACCTCTGCCTTGAACCTTGGATGGAGGCGTTGCATTTATAGCTAGATAAGCTAAATGTGTACGTTGGGATCCTGAGGGAGTTTGC
Source organism: Solanum piurae (assembly GCA_029582685.1). Lineage (NCBI taxonomy): Eukaryota > Viridiplantae > Streptophyta > Magnoliopsida > Solanales > Solanaceae > Solanum > Solanum piurae. Next base: position 1,383 of record JAJOOO010027827.1, read on the forward strand.
AAAGGACACTGGCGAACTAGATGACCTAGATCCCATACCCATTATAAGACCTCGACACTTATAACTGTAGTTGCGAGCCATATGAGCTACCATGGCCACCTTGGCAAGAACCACATGATCCTTGAGATGCCTACCCACTCTCAGTTGCTGGAAAAGATTCATGAACATGTCCCCGACATCGAAAGAAAATTCTACCTCTATGTGAACCCTTTCTTCCAGATGAGGCACCAGAAAATCGGTCCCTTTAGGGTACCTAAAATCCTCCTAAACCATCAGCTACACCTCTTAGGCGGTACTCACAATGGACTGAAAGGAATCCCCTTCTTTGGTTGCTCTGAGTACATACAACCTTATGCAGACTCTTTCTTTCTCATTCGGAACCAAAGTCATGGTGTTCCTGGATAGCTCACAAAAATGAGTCTCATACTCAATTATATACAAACTGCCCTGAGTCAATCTCTCAAACTTCAATCGAATCTCCTCTCTCACTCTCTAAGGGATGAAACAGTCTTGGAAAGCACTAGAGAACGTATCCCACTCTGCCGGAGGAGATCCAACTCTGCCAGAGGAGATCCAACTGGTCTAGACCTCATATAAGTCCTCCACCAATCTCTGGTGGGTCCATAAAGCTGAAGAGAAATAAAAAAAACATGAGTATCCACCATACCCACTGCCTCAAGCATTTTATGGAACAAAGTCAAGAACTCATAGGCATCCTCGCTCTTACCACCCTGAAACTAGGGTGGTTTTATCTTCAAAAACCTCTTATAGCACTACTAATTAGTCGCTATCAGAATAACCTCAGGAGCAACCTGTGTAACAATAGTCGATACAAGAACAACTACTGGCTGAACCACATGATCATGAATACCTAGAACATGCTGCTGACCTGGGGTCTGTGACCTTATCCTCATCAGAGAACCTTGTGGCATACATGTCGCACCACCCTGAGAGAATTTCTCTAGTACACCCAACATCCTTAAAAAAGTCTCTTGAAACAAAGGAACTCCAAATTCTAGAGGAACTTGTTCCTCAACAACCTCAACCTGTGGCTTAGGAGAAACCTCTCTAGCTGGTTCCACTCCATGGGAACGATCTCTAGCAGGTGCTACTCCACAAGCATGGCCTCTAGCTTGAGCCCTACCTCAATCCCTAGATTGAGCCTCAACAATTGCCTCGTGGACTGCCTCCCCTCTATCACTAGAAACAGAAGCTCTGGTCCTCGGCATCTACCTAAACAACATGCGGTGACTCAACACTAGTGAAGGTATCCACACATATAAGAAAGAATGAACCAAATAAAGTTTCCTAACAATCTTTATAGCATCTCAAAGATAAATAAAGACGTGTCTCTACCACTTTCAATACTCTACTTAGACTTGACTTGTACACACATGAGACCTATGAACTTGACTCTGATACCATTTGTCACGACTCAATAATGGACATGATGACACTCATCTATTTCCACCAAGAAAAATCAACTTCGACCAAATGAAACGAAAGAAATGCGGAAAGTAAAGCAAGATCAAGATTAAATAGAAAATATATTTACTCTATAATAACCCCAAAACCTGATTTTCATGTTTACAAGCCACTAATACATAAAGTACAAAATAAAAGATAATTACAAGTTGCAATGTATTTGTTGCTCAAATAGAATAAAGCATAAAATAAGGAATAAGAGGGCCCACTGGAATGACAAGTAGCTACCTTTCAACACTCTTTCGACAAGCCTCAGAAATAGGAGAAAAAGAAGATAAATCACATGATATCGGGCTCGGAACCTACACAAGTATAGAAGCAATGAGTGAGTACCAAACAACATAGTACTCACCAAGTAACCAAATAAACAAGGCAAACTAGCTATAAATTGAGTACTCCTTCTATTCCAATCGAACCTCCTCAAACTACAACCTACATAGAAATCAGTCTAACCTAAAAGCTTCACAATACATAGTTCACCAGGCTAAACCACACAGTTCAATAGTGTCAATTCAATAATCAACACATATCAAGTATGTCAATCATAAGTAACAAGTAGATCAATCACAAGTAACAAGTAGGTCAATCACAAGTATCAAAATGCATCAAGTCAGAATAGTCAACCCTTGACAGAACCATATCCCTTTGGAAAAATATTACTAGCTGGAACCATTTCCCTTCAACTTTATATCATATCACTTGCCAGAACCATTTCCTTTCGGCTTTATATCATATCACTAGCTAGAACCATTTCTCTTCGGCTTTATTTCACATTACCTGCATGAACCATTTCCCTTTTGACACATCATCACTAGCCGAAATCATTTCCCTTCAGTTTTATATCACATTACTTACCGAAACCATTTTCCTTCTGCATATTATCACTAGCCGGAACCATTTTCCTTCAGATTTAAATCACATGTCTCATCATGGTGCACAATAACATCAACGCAATTAAGTAATTTTACACCATAAAGAAGAGATAATAATTCAAACAATTTAAGCCCACATTAATGCAATAAAAGCATTTCATTAATCAATCAAATAGGGCTCACAACCAGGCAAATCACAAGCATTATTATCAATAATTTGTCTTTTCAATAATCCCATTTTTATTCATTGAGGTTAATCAAGTGGAATAATGAATCCATCACCTCTTCCCAATTACTCCACAACACACACACAATGAAGGAAAATATGTGATTCTACTAGATTTACAAGATTTATGAGACCACTTGTCTCAATTCAATCAAATAGTCAATCCAAGACATGAGTCTTCCCATTCCGAATAATGTCCAAAGCCATAAAATCTAATTCAATCAAGTAATCATATTAAGATTAAGGAAATAACAATACCCATATCATAGCCTTTGAAAAATGGGTCAATCAACTCAAAAACCAAATTCTAAAAATAAGGTTGAATTCAAAAATATTTACTTGAAAACATTACCCAAGGCATTTGGAACTCATTGGTTGAAACCATCTCGAAAAAGTACTTAAAATCAGTTTGCAGTAACCATTCTAGTTTAGAACTCAAGTTCTTGAATAACATTGTTATTTTCCAATAAAAATCCCAAATTTTGATGTTAAAATCTATAAATGATTAATGGAAAATGAAGTTTTAGGGTCACAAAAGCTTACCCAAATGATTTAGCAAGAATCTCTTCAAAATTTACTCCAAGGATTTTTCCAAGCTTAAAAATCAATTGTGGATACAATTGATTCTGGAGTTATAAAACTTTAAATGAAGTTTGATTATCAGATGATTTATTCTTGTGCTTTTTTATGCTTGATCACCATAGAAATACAACTCTTGTCTCGTATAGAATTCGAGAGAGGAATTTAGAGATAGAACACAAAACATAAGAAGTGAGATCGTTCTTTGCTAAAACAAAGGATTGATTTGCATATAAGATAGGGATATATCTAGTTCGCCTCACTTGGCTCGTAAATGAGAAGATAACGTAATGCTCTGAAATTGGTTGACTTATCCTAGCTCAATGATGTAGTTAGGTGTCTAATTTTAGTAGATGGTTAGAGTCTTGAAAGACCATAACCATATTTCTACTTCATAATTCAATAACTCGATAACCAAGTGAAATCTAAGGTTGCAAACACTCTGCATGACTTTGATGATAGTTGCAGCCCTAGAATTTCTTAAATATTGATGATATCTCTAGTTTGAACTAAATTCATCATTACTTAGCCTTACTTATTTTTCAATTGCTATCTTTAAGTTACAATCACTACTAAAACACTTTTTGCACACTTGCACATATATATACTTAAAAGTAAACTAAATATTTGCTAGCCAAAAGTCCTTTGGGTTCGATAATCCAGCATATAAGAGTCACTTTACTACTTCATAAACCACGTACACTTGCATGTAAAATTTTGGCATAACATAATTAGGGAGAAGTTAATGGTGATATGGATTTGGAGGAGTAGTAGGGATGAAGTGAACATGTGGGATAAGATAGCTAGTTGCATTAGGAAAGCAACTAAATAGGTACTAAGGGTGTTGAAGAGTAACTTTTGTGGATGTTGAGGGGATTGGTGGTGGATTAGAAAAGTTCAAGGCAAAGTGAAATAAAAGAAGGTTGTGTATGCAAGTATTGCACGTATGAGGATGAGAGCCGTATAAACAGAGAAATTTATAAGGCTGCAAGGATAGAGGCTGAGTTAGCAGTTATAATAACTAAGATGTAAACTTTTGATAAACTGTATATATTAAACTAGGGGATGATGAGTCAAAATTCTGGACTCATTCTAGGCTTTAAGTTCATCAAAGTATATCCTCAATATCTATTTATGTCATTTACTCATGAAAATGTTTTTAAATTTCAGCTATGAGACCTTGAGGATAACACGAGGACAAAAGAAACCAAAAAGAAGCCAAAAACATGGAAAAATAGGGAAAAGGGCGAAGCTGCTGCTCGCCAAAGGCACTTCAGTGCATTGCCAAAGGGAGTTGAGCCCACCGAAGAAGACAGTTCTCAGACCCCAAGAGTTCATTTCAGGTTGGTGATCAAAAGAGACTTCAGCACATCACCGAAGCTACTTGGAAATCTCATTGAGTGTCAAAAGTCATTGACGCCTGAAGGAAAAAAAACTTTGAGAAGCTGATTCAGCGATAGAATTGGAGAATCGACACATCACCAATTACTTTGGCGATCACAATCGAGCTTGCCTAACAGCCCAAAAGGGCAATTTTGTAAAGATTTTTTTAAAAAAGAGTATAAATAGCCCTTTAAAGAGAGAATACAACTTTTCACCTTGTACTGTAGAACCATTCTATTGAGAGAAATAACTTGTACTTGAGGATTATGAGAAGCTTCTTGAACTTGAAGATTCTTGGGATTGGTTTTTGAGGATTTTTTAACCATTTAGTTTCTATGAGTGAAAACTTTGGTAATTTTCTTTTACCTTTGGTTATGAGTAGCTAATCTCTCTATTTATAGGGGTGTGCAACTGTAATTGATGAATAATTTACATTTGGGTGTTCGTTAATTGCTTAATTTAGTGTTGATTTTTTATGGGTTCAATCATCTCTTTCTAATTCAACATATAATTTGAGTTTGCGTACTCTTATTTACTTTATTTTGTAAAGTTGTTTGTGAAAGATCATTAGAGTGGAAGATATAGTTGATAATGTTTCGAATTCATTCGTTTGATAGCTGAAATTTGAAATAGTTTGGCCAAATTAAGGTCTTAGATTGATTTCAAATGTTATACATGTTGGGGTTTGACGAAGCCAACATGGTTTATGATTGCTGATTGATAAATAGTATAGTCATTACTTTAAATTTAGCTTAACCATTAAGAACTAAACAATGTTAGCAATTAATAATATCCAATTTGTACAATTACCATCCATGCCAGCACACTCCTATGAGTCCCAAATTACTTGTAAGCATCCCCTTTTTTGTACTCTGCATTCAAGAAATTATTCCAATGTACTAAGCGTTCAAATATTGGAATCCAATCGTTACTCACCCCCCAGTTTTCTTATATGTATAAATTGAATCAACACACGAATATCTAGTGAAATAGAATACATAATATGCTGAATTAATTTCATTCAGGGATCGACCCCATCTCCTTGTTGGATTTATATTGCATAAATCGTCTACATATCGAATTATAAGTGTGTAGTTGAACGTTATCATGGGAAAAGGGCAGAGATAAGAAGTTGAGTAGTCTTGTAAAGGAGACAAATGAAGGCATGAGAGTTTTGTCAAGTGAAGTGCATCAATGATTAAGAAGGTGCGGTTTTGGCGGAGGAGACCCATATTATGAAAAGTTGGCAAGCAAATTTCCAAAAACTATCAAACAAAAAAGAAGGATAGAGACATTGTACTGGGTAAATTAGATCGCACTGAGTGACATCGATATTTTGGGTACTATAGGTGTAGTAATATTGAGGAGGTAAAGTGTGTTATTAGTAAAATGAGCAAGGTAAACATGAAGGACTAACTAGGTAAGATCCTGATTGAGTTTTGGAAGAGCATGTATAGAGCGGGTTTGAGTGGTTGAGTAGCTTGTTCAATGTCATTTTAAGACGACTAAGATTCCTGAGGAATGAAGGTGGAGTACAATGATTTTATTGTACATAATAAAGGCGATATCAAAAATTGCAACAACTACAGTGGGATTAAGTTGTTAAGCTACATTATAAAGGTTTAGCAAAGAGTGCTAGATATGAGGGTGAGGAGGGGTGTACCTATTTTTTAGAATCAGTTTGGATATCCGAGGGAAATGAACTAAAGAAGCCATACATCTTAGAATGATAATGGTAGAGAAATATAGAGAACGGAAGAGGGGCTTACATATGGTGTTCATTGGTCTTGAAATGCCTAAGACAAAGTCCCAAGAGAAGTCGTGTGGCGATGCCTAGAGGAAAAATATCTATAGGTGGCCTTCATTATGGTGATACGGTATATGTACGAAGGGGATCAAACACAATTAAGAATGGTTGAAGGACACTCAGAGAACTTTCCTATGGAGATGGGGTTACACTAGGGATCAACTCTTAGTCCATTTCTATTTGCCTTAATGATGAATGAATTGATGTGAGACATTTCAGATGAGGTGCCTTTGTGTGTGTTATCTGCGAATGACATAGTAATGATTAATGAGATACACAATGGAGTTGATTCTAAGATAAAGGTATGGAGACAAACTTTGGAAACTAAAGCGTTCAAGTTGAAAATAACCCATATAGGGTATGTAAAGTGAAAATTCAGTAATGCAATGCATCATGTATGCGTTAAAGTGAGGCTCGACACACAAAATATCCCCAAGAGAGATAGATTCAAGAATCTTGGGTCTATAACTTAGGAGAGCAGAGATATCAACAATGATATAACACATCATATTGGTGTAGTTTGGAGGAGGTGAAGGCTTGCTTGTGAAGTCTACTCTGATAAAAAGGTATCATCAAAACTCAAACATAAGTTCTATAGAGAGATGGTTAGACCAACAATTTTGTATGAGCTATATTATTGGCTAGTCAAAAACTCTTATGCACATAAGATGCATATTGCAAAGGACGATGTTAAGGTATATGTGTGGTCATAGGAGGAGTGATAGGATTATAAATGAAGATATTTGATATACGATGGTATATATGGAGGAGAAGATGAGGAAAGTGAGACTGAGATAGTATGCACATGTGCAGAGGAGTTGTGTAGACGCACTAGTAAAAAGGTGTGAGAGGTTGGTTATAGAGGGTAAGAAGAGAGCTAGAGATAGGTCAAAGAAGTATTGGGGAGAGGTCAAAAGGAAGTATATGACACAACTTGAGGTTATGGAGGACATAACCTTAGATAGACGATATGAGGGTGTGGACTATGGAATACATGTATTAGGGTAGAAGGTTAGCAGTAGTGTAGTGTTGTCTTACTTAGATTGGTTGGTGTTTGTCATTGTACTAGTTGTATTATTGTAGTTTTTTTTTATGTTTATCATTATTTATAATTGTTTGGGAAAAGGTTCAAACATGCCCTTAACATATTAGAAATCATTCATAAATGCCCTTCTTTCACCTATTGGGTCAAAAATATCGTTAACGTATATAAATTATTCAAAAATGCGCTCATTCCACATATTGGATAAAAAATGCACTTAACCTATTAGAAATAGTTCAAATTTGTCCTCCTACGACATTTTAGACCCCTTAGGTGGAGTAAAAGAATTTTTGAACCATTTCTAATACATTAAGGCCATTTATGATCCAATAGGTGGAAGGAGAGCATCGTTGAATAATTTCTAATACATTAAGGAGTCGTTTGGTAGAGTGTATTAGGAAATATAATGTGTGCATTAGGTGTGTGTATTAGTAGTACCTTGTTTGGTACACTTTTTCTTGTCATGTATAACTAATGCAAACATTAGTTATACAGTGTATTAAGTTGTGCATGTTATTGATGTTTGAAGTAATCAAAGACACAACTTCCAATTCAAGTGTCAACGATCGCGTGTAGTAAATAACCCAACTGAATGGGTTGGGGTCGAGTCCCAAGGGAGCAATTAGTAATCAAGAATTAAATAGAAAAGTAAAACTTAGTTCTAATAAATCATAGCTATAAATATTAACAAATAAAAACATACTAAATCTAAAGGTGACACGAATGTCAATTATCAATGAGGGGTTTGTATTCAACTAAGAAACAAAAACAAAAAAAATATAAAGATGCGAAATAGGGAGACAGGATTCTTGGGATGTGATAGGAATATGGGATAAAATAAACAATCGGGTAAATTCTATTGATAGTAAATCGCTGAACATTTGTAACTAAGCTAGACTTTAGTGGGGGTAAATTTTCTCTTGAACAACTTACCCCGAATCAACTCGGTTTCTCTTGAACACCGAGTTGCAGCAATTAGGCAAAACCTTCACCTTAGCCCATTCACTCTCTTGAGCTAGATGTGTGGGAGAAGTTCTAGGATTCACTCTCTCGAGCTGAATCCACAACGACCCAATAACCACTGGCTATCGATTTGGTAGTCTAGGTTTTAAAACCTCTCTCTCTCGAGCAATCCAAAAATACGAAGATGAAATCGTATTTGAAACTACAAGTCCATTAAGTTCAAACACAACTACTAAATGTAATCACATTTAAACAACAAATAGACTATCAATGAGCAATACCCAATAGTAAATTTAACTCATATTCACAAAATCTCACCTCCAGAATTAGGGTTTTAGCTAGACATGAAAAAGAGATATAAATCGATACCAAAAAGTGTTTCCATCAAATGGGTATGATAAATAACGTCTTTAAACACGTTAAGGATGAAGATTCTTCAAGACCCACTTCCAATTTTGTGGAGTTGAAAACCTTCAAGCTCAAGAACAATGTCTCCCAAAAACTCTAAGAACTAAAACTGAAAATATTCTAAAAATCAGTATTAATTCGCTACAACTTGATACTAAGCTACAGATTTAAATGGGTATTTATAGTTTTCAAAAATTTGTGTTGCGAAGGACCACGCGGTGTAGTTAGTCGGGATCGCCGATGAACTCGACGATTCGCCCTTTGATCTGGTTCATCGCTTTTCAGTTTTTGCCTTCAGCATCTTCGCATTTTGAATCATTGGGCGATATGGTGTTGCTTCGCAGAAATGTTCGGCGACGCGCTGACTGCTCCCTTTCATCGCCAACTTGATAGTTTCCTTCAGGGCTCAGCACATTGGAAATTTGGGCGAGGTTAAGGCCATTCGGCAACTCGCCTAATGCATTAGGCGACCCTCAGGCCTTCATTTCTTCGTTCTTTCAGCCGCCTTGTTTCTTTTTTTTTGCTTGATAGCGTCTATGCTTTGTCTCTCAACTCAAATACCTGAAACTTAAGGATTTACATCAATTATTGAGACAAAATATGCATTTGAGGACACTAAATCTATAAAAATAAACCCCTGAATGAGTCCAAATTGTGTACTCATCCACACCCCCAACTTAAACTTTTGCTTGTCCTCAAGTAAAACTTAAGTTCATCAGTTCAAAAAAGATGTCTCAACAGTGCTACACAAGACTCAATCATGAATGCACACCAAAAGTCTCAACTTACTTTTGCAAGGATCAATTGTGCACTCAAAGATTCAATTTGTGACTCACCATCACCAAAGAATCTCGAGATCACTATACTTACTTCAAATGCAAGTTCAAGCTCAACAAAGGTATTCAAATGCCCTCACAAAAAGAACGATTCCATATTCACTCGATGGTTAAATCAATTAAAGTTCCAGAATCAAGATCAAAACTCACACTAAAAAGGATAAACACAATGCATGATTTCACCCATAGGTTTGCCCTTATTTTCCAATCGATGTTTGCTTCAACTCATTCATGATAAAAAAGGTCTTTTCAAAGCTTGTAATGGGGATGAGTGTAATGGTATGATCATTTAGGCTTATAGGCTAAAAATCCTCATGAAATGTGATGTGAACAACACCTTCTTTCCTTCTCTTTATCAATTTCATTGAAGCTCAAAAGTCACCTCTTATTCATTTTCCATAAGTCATTGGGAACCCCATTTTCTTTGTATTTCCACAACTTTATTTCACAACTTTTTCTTTCTTTTTCTTTTTCAATCTTTTTTTTATATGGAGGGGTTCCATTTTTCTCAAAACATTGGCATAAGGGACTTCTTTGCATTTACTTGATTTTCCTTCTCTTTTCGCCACACCCCCAACTTAGGCCGAAAGCCTAAGTTGGCTATTCAAACAGACCACAAATCATGAGGATTGTGGGTAATGGGTCAATAAAAGGTAACAAAGTTATCAAGTTTCTTTCAAGAAAAGGTTTAGGCTCAAAGGGTGCTCAAAAGAGGTTCACACACTCACACGGTAAGCCATAAAAGAGGTATAATTTCAAATAAGTTCACACTCTTTAAAGTTGCCTAAGATCATCTCAAGAAATTGCATCAGTCAACCGGACCAACGAGGCAAATTCTAGGTGTCATCATGCATGGTTTACGGTAAGCTCATCACACAAGGCATTGACACCAAAGTCAAACAAGACTCCACACTTTCGCTAGTGTGCAATGTTCATCACACAAGACTCGATTCGATAATAGGCTAGTCACAACGAGATGCAAAGAGTTTACATATTGTCTATGTAACTTCACTTGGTCTCATTGTAGCCATAAATTCATATTCGTTAGATTATGAGCACTATTTGAGTCATCGATATTATTCAAAACCAAGACTCAAATTTGCTAAAGAACAACCACATTCTAGTACATACAAGAGTGGGCGAAATTTTTTAGAAGGTTCAAAATCATTTACAATTTAAAGCAAAAGGAGCCACAAGCTCAAACATCCACAAGAAGCAGTAATACATAAACTTAGCACAAAGCCCAAATATATAAACGAAACATCAATCACAAAATAAAGGTGGGCCTCACACCACCACAAATAAAAGTATTTGTCCTCAAATGCAAAAAAATCAATACTATCCAAAATTTAAAATAATGAAAGACAGAGAGAGAGGTAAATAGGGGATCCTGTCTAATTAGTCGCTCTATTTGTCTGGGCATCAGTGCCCGGTGCATCGGTTTGGATTTGGGCATCAGTACCCGAAGTCACCTCAGAAGTGCCAGCTCCACTAGAGACCGCAAAATATGTATCTGCCAATGAAGCCTGCTTAGCTGCAGCTACCATGACTTCCTCAGTCTCATTGAGGCCCTCATCTGCAACTTCCTCAACCACCTCTAGCATATCCCCATCCCTCTTCGCCTTAGATTCGGGATCAACAGCTTCCTCAACTTCGGGTATATCTGGGATCTCCACCGTCCTGAAGATCATTGACATATCAGTGGATTTAAACTGATCCACATCACTCCTCAAAGCAACAATAACAACTTTTAATGTTATTACCTCCCTTGTGGCTCCTTGGTCATGTTCACACACCGCTATTCTAGCCTCGAGGGCATCAATGGTAGATCTCAGTGGTGTCACAGCATCAATCAGGGCAGTCTGAATAATGTCTAGAATGGAGGTTTCTAGTCTGGCAACCCGATGATATGTAGATTGGGCGAGCTGGCACATTCAGAGTAATGATGCTTGAGTGATCGGAGCCCAGGAGACAGCAACAACAACAAGTCTAGGAGGCAGTGCAGCAACAGAAGAACCTTGAATATCAAAAGGAGTAGCAGCGACAATAGATGTACCTGAAGGACCAGGGGACGGAGTAGGCAAAGATGCCTCTGCAGGTATGGAGTCAGAGACCTCAACCGGGGAAATGTCCACCAGGGTTACTTTTTGCATTTTCTCTACCTGATCCTTAAGATATCCAGCTTCGATCCTCCGAATATCAGTGGAGGATGTAGGAATCACCTCCGTCCTTCTTTGCATCTCTAGGTACCCGAGCCCATTTTCACAGCTCGGTGATCAATACCGGGAAGATAAGTGAGGTTCGGTGCTATTTTGCACGCATGAGAATCTCTGAAGCAATGATCATTCCCAAATTTAGCTGAGTTTTATCAATAATGCAACCTAGACAGGCTGCTTTGGCATGTTGCAAAATAGACTCATTTTGGGATGCATGATCGTACTGTTGATGAAACCAAACCAATACCAAGCTTCCACGTTGAGGTCCTTCTTTTAAATAACAACACCAACCTCAAGCCATTTGGGAGTGTCTCTGATATCAACGGGGCTAACCACTTCTTCTTGTTGTCTAGATTTTCAGTCCTAATCATGTACTAGAAGACATCCTCAATGTCCTCAGGACGATCTAGGATAACATCAATGATGGCATGGTCACACTTGACCCTCCTTCCCCAAACGACTACATAGTAAACTGGTTTGAATACTACTGCTTGCTTCTTTCTTTATGGTATCTGTCATGCCCCGAGACTACCCCTGAGATGCGGACACGGGCCATAGGACCACAAGTGATCCCAAGCTAACCCTACTGGCATGATCATGAGCATACTAAAGATAATAAACTGTTGCCGAAGCTAAATCATAATTAAAATAAAAAGATGGGGAATACCCATATACTATAACTGAGATAAATGATAACTGATGAGTTTAATACAAAGAAGATATTAACTCAATACTAAGATGAATCTAACTATGTCTGGAAATAGCCTCTAACTGACTAGAAATGCTGGGACAGGCCCCAACTAAGTCTAGTAAAACTGAAACTAAAGAACTAAAAATACTGAAAACAAACTCATGATTATTGTCCTCGGAGAATAAGGACTCATCACTAATTCTGCTGAACTGGAGATAGGGAACCGATCTAAGCGTGATCTGGATGCTGAGAACATGAACCTACATCACGAGAAGATGTAGCGCACGTATGCGTCAGTACTTGAAAGGTACTGAGCATACATGATAAAGTAAAGCTGAAATAACATATAACTTAACAAAGCAAATAAGCAATGATATAATCTGAACATGATATAGATACTGAATGCTGAGATAACTGAATGCAGTGACCAATTTATAATATGCTGAAACTGAATACTGAATATACTGATAAATGGTCAATTCAATAGAATCTGACTGAACTGTGGGAGCTACTAATAACCGATAATAAAATCACATGAGCTAAATGTGGAGTCCGATGTATACGCCCCATCGAGAGGACCCAATATACCCGGCCAAAGGTATAAAGGCATGCTGGCCTGTTTACTAAATGATGCCCACAGAGGGGTCTTACACCTACGTGGCTCGTAGTTCTGGGACAATATGGGTACGCTGAACCCTAGTCCAACTCGGTATTATGCTACTCTCAATAGATTTAAGTGATTAACATATTTTGACTGAATTTTTGTAATACTGGATTGCTCAAAACTGAACATGCAAAACTGAGAATGCAACAATTAATCTGATAATGATGTATTCATAAACTGAGGCATGTATAACTGAATAACTGAAATATCTGACCTAGCTTGTGTAATTCAAGAACTAAAGAAATACATAGCTAGGGTTCTGGAATTTATGCAATAAACTGAATATTAACATACTAATATGATTTGGATCATTCTAATAGCTAAGAACTCAATAATTCTAACATTCAAGAAACCCTAGGTCTAGTCATGATAAGGGAATCAAGAAACTGACTAAAAACTAGGGACCTAATGGGTGAAAGGAACCCACTAGTGAAATCCCACATACCTGATGACGAATTCCACGGAGAAATCCTTTGATTTTTGGGCTGGAACTGAAGAAAACTTGTTGCATTCTTGAACTTGGGTTCTCGACCTTTTTCTCCTCTCTTGCTTCTAATTTTCTATGTTTTGATTAATGACTTGACTTAGGTAAGTTCTAGTTATGTTTCTAGGCTTAAACTGACTAAAACCTCATGATTTAAGGTCTAAACAACGTATCTTAGGGGTTAAACAAAATAGGAAAGACCAAAAGACCCCTGACTTAACTGCTGTCGGAGTGATCGATGGATTGGACCTACGGGCCGTAGGTCAATCTACGGTCCATAGATTGGGTCCGTATGTCAAGCCTGCTCGACATGCCTTCACTAAAACAAGCATAACTCTTTACTCGGAGGTTGGATTTTAGCAAACTCGGTGGCGTTGGAAAGAGGATTCTATTATCTATCATAACATAGGTTAAGTGACACATAGTTATTTTTATGCTAGGAGTTATGACCATTTGAAGTTGACCCAATCAATAAGTTTCATCTAACTGGCTGCTGACCCTCATCTACGGTCAGACCTACGGACCGTGGATCGAACAACGGTTCGTGCTGGTCGACTATAGTTTGTGTCAGATGCTGGGTAAAGGAGTCTTGATCCACGGACACAAACCACAGACTGTGGTCTGACCTACGGACCGTAGGTCTGTCCGTGGGTCGAGACTTAGCCAATTTTCTGAGTTGGGTTTTGGGAAGGGCTGCACTGGTTAACCAAGGACCACCAGTACAGACCGTGGTCTGATCTACGGTCCGTGGATGGCAACCGTGGGTTGCACCTGCAACTTCTCAAAGTCTGCATTTTGGTCTATCTGGATACGGTGTGTTACATTATCTCCCCCTTGGGACCATTCATCCTCGAATGAAGATTCAACTAGCTGAAATGGAGGGAGAGGGCTGCAATCCCTACCACTAAACACTGAGAACTGAATTTCTAAGTGAATTGAGTTCAAAGAACATGCAAATACACTAAAAATGCAAGTACAAACTGAAGGAACATGATTCTAAGACTGAATTTACACATGAATGACTGAAAACTAAAGAGGAACTATTACCTCAAGCTGGAGTGGAATCGGAAGGAAACATGTGAGGGTACTTGGACTTCATGGATGCTTCTGCTTCCCAAGTAGCTCCCTCTACAGACTGACTCCTCCACAAAACCTTGACTGAAGCGACTTCTTTGTTTCTCAACCTTCTAACCTGACGATCGAGAATCTCAACTGGTACATCCTCATATGAAACACTATCTTTTACAGCCATACTCTCTAATGGCACTATGATTGCTGGATCACCCACCTACTTCTTCAAAAGTGAAATGTGAAAAACCGGATGCACTGCTGCTAAGTCTGCTGACAACTCTAACTCATAAGCCACTTTACCAATCCTTTTCAAGATCCGGTAAGGGCCTACATATCTAGGACTGATCTTTCCTTTCTTGCAAAATCTCATCACCTCCTTCATAGGTGACACTTTCAGGAAAACCCAATCATCCACTTGGAACTCTAGTTCCCTTCTTCTCACATCTCCATAAGACTTCTGGCGACTCTGGGCAGTCTTAAGTCTATCTCTAATGAGTTGAACTTTCTCCATAGCATCAAGGACTGAATCTGGTCCTATCAAGGCTAATTCACCTACTTCAAACCAAACAACTGTAGATCTACATCTACGCCCATACAATGCCTCATAAGGGGCCATTTGAATGCTAGAATGGTAACTATTGTTGTAGGCGAACTCAATAAGAGGAAGGTGATCATCCCAACTACCCTTGAAGTCGATCACACAAGCTCTCAACATGTCCTCT
>JAJOOO010027828.1:0-14965 GCA_029582685.1 Solanum piurae
TTCCGATGTCAAAAAAGCTAAAAAATTTCATGGACATCTGTTAAGACCTTAGCTATGGAGCCGGTTGACCCTGACGGCCAAACCGGCCCATTTTCAAGATCAAATGAGCTTCGAAGCAGGTATACCCACCATTTTGCAAATTTTCGTATTCTATAGTCCATGGATTTTTTGGTTATCCAAAGTTCCGAAGGTAAAAATGCTGAAATATTTCATGGACGTTCGTTAAGACCTTAGCTATGGAGTCGATATGCCCTGACGGCCAAACCGGCCCATTTTCAAGGTCAAACGAGCCCCAGAGCATGCATACCCTTTATTTTACCGATCTTCGTTTGCTATAGTCCATGTATTTTTTGGTGATTCAGAATTTCGACTTCAAAAATGCCAATTTTTTTATGGATGTCCGTTAAAACCTTAGCTATGGATTGGATTGGTTCTGACGGCCAAACCGGCCCATTTTCAAGGTCAAACGAGCCCCGCAGCAGGCATACCCCCCATTTTACCGATTTTCGTGTGCTACAGTCCATGGATTTTTTGGTGATTTGGAATTCAAACGTCAAAAATGCTAAAATTTTACATGGAAGTCTGTTAAGACCTTATCTATGGAGCCGATTGACCCTGACGGCCAAACTGGCCCAGTTTCAAGGTCAAACGAGTCCTGAAGCAAGCATACCCTCCATTTTGCTGATTTTCGTGTGCTATATGTCTTGGATTTTTTGGTGATCCAGAATTCCAATGTCAAAAATGATGAAATTTTTCATGGACATTCGTTAAGACCTTAATTATCGAGTTGGTTGACCCTAATGGCCAAACCGGTTCATTTAAAAAGTCAAACAATCCCCGGAGAAGGCATACCCTCCATTTTTCCAATTTTCATGTGCATAGTCCATGGATTTTTTGGGGATCTGGAATTCAGACGTAAAAGATAACAAAATTTTTCATGGATGTCCATTAAGACCTTAGCTATGGAGCCGGTTGGCCTTACGGCCAAACCGGCCCATTTTCAAGGTCAAACGAACCTCGGAGCAGGCATACCCCTAATTTCACCGATTTTCGTGTGCTATAGTCCTTGGATTTTTTGGTGGTTCAGAATTTCGACTTCAAAAATGCCAATTTTTTTTATGGACGTCCGTTAAAACCTTAGCTATGGAGCCGGTTGGTCCTGACGGCCAAATCGGCCCATTTTCAAGGTCAAACAAACCCCGAAGCAGGCATACCCCCCCCCATTTTACCAATTTTCGTGTGCTATAGTCCATGGATTTTTTGGTGATTTAGAATTCAAATATAAAAAATGCTAAAAAAATTCATGGAAGTCCGTTAAGACCTTAGCTATGGATTCGGTTGGCCCTGATGGCCAAACCAGCCCATTTTCAAGGTCAAATGAGCCCCGGAACAGGCATAACTCCCATTTTGTTGATTTTCGTGTGCATAGTCCATGAATTTTTGGTGATCCAGAATTTCGACACTCAAAAATGTCAAAATTTTCCATGGACGTTTTAAGACCTTAGTTATAGAGCCGGTTGGCCCTGACGGCCAAACCGGCCCATTTTCAAGATCAAAGGAGCTCCGAAGCAGGTATACCCACCATTTTGCAAATTTTTGGGTTCTATAGTCCATGGATTTTTTGGTTATCCAAAGTTCCGAAAGTAAAAATGCCAAAAGTTTTCATGGACGTTCGTTAAGACCTTAACTATGGAGCCGGTTGACCCTGAAGGCCAAATTGGCAATTTTTCAAGGTCAAACGAGCCTCGGAACAGGCATACCCCCTATTTTACTAATTTTTGTCTCCTATAGTCGATGGATTTTTTGGTGATCCAGAAATCAGACTTTAAAAATGGCTATATTTTTCATGGACGTCCGCTAAGAACTTAGCTATAGAGATAGGCTCATTTTCAAGATCAAACGAGACCCGGAGTAGGCATACCCCCCATTTTACCAATTTTTGTGTGCTATAGTCCATGGATTTTTTGGTGATCTAGAATTCAAATATCAAAAATGCTGAAATTTTTCATGAAAGTCCGTTAAGACCTTAGCTATGGAGTCGGTTGGCCTTGATGGCCAAACCAGCCCATTTTCAAGGTCAAACGAGCCCCGAAGAAGGCATACCCTCTATTTTGCCGATTTTCGTGTGCTATAGTCCTTGGATTTTTTGGTTATCCAAAATTCCTATGTCAAAAATGCTGAAAATTTTCATGGACGTCTGTTAAGACCTTAGCTATGGAGCCGGTTGGCCCTGACTGCCAAACTGGCCAATTTTCAAGGTCAAACAAGCCTCGGAGCAGGCATACCCCTAATTTTGCCAATTTTTGTGTGTTATAGTCCATGCATTTCTTGGTGATCCAGAATTTCAAATTCTAAAATGTCAAAAAATTTCATAGACGTCCGTTAAAACATTAGCTATGTCGCCGGTTGGTCCTCAAGGCCGAATCGACCCATTTTCAAGGTCTAACGATCCCTGGAGCAGGCATACCTTTTATTTTGCCGATTTTCGTGTGCTATAGTCCATGGATTTTTTTGGTAATCCAGAATTCCAACGTCGAAAATGCCGAAATTTTTCATGGATGACTGTTATGACCTTAGTTATGGAGCCGGTTGGCCCTGACAGCCAAACCGGCCCATTTTCAAGGTCAAACGAGCCATGGAGCAGGCATACCCCCTATTTTGCCAATTTTTGTGTGCTATAGTCCATGAATATTTTGGTGATCCAAAATTCTGACATAAAAAATGCTGAAATTTTTCATGGACGTCCGTTAACACCTTAGCTATGGTGCTAGTTAGCCCTGACCACCAAACTGGCCCATTTTCAAGGTAAAACAAGCCACGGAGTAGGCATACCCCCCATCTTTTGTTGATATTCGTGTGCTATAGTCCATTGATATTTTGGTGATACAAAATTCCGATGTTAAAAATGCCAAAAATTTTCAAGGACGTCCGTTAAGACCTTAGTTATGGAGCCTGTTGGCCCTGAAGGCCAAATCAGCCCATTTTTAAGGTCAAACGAGCCTCGGAGCAGGCATACCCCTCATTTTACTGATTTTCGTGTGCTATAGTCAATGGATTTTTTGGTGATCTAGAATTCAAATTTCAAAAATGCTGAAATTTTTCATAGAAGTCCGTTAAGACCTTAGATATGGAGTCGGTTGGCCCTGATGGCCAAACCGGCCCATTTTCAAGGTCAAACGAACCCCAAAGCAGACTTACCCTCCATTTTACCGATATTCGTGTGCTATAGTCCTTAGATTTTTTGGTGATATGAAATTCCAACGTAAAAAATGCTGAAAATTTTCATGGACGTCTGTTAAGACCTTAGTTATGGAGTCGGTTTGCCCTGACTACCAAACTGGCCCATTTTCATGGTCAAACGAGCCTCGGAGCAAGCATACCCCCCATTTTGCCGATTTTCGTGTGCTATAGTCCATGCATTTTTTGGTGATCCAGAATTTCGAAGTCAAAACTACTGAAATTTTTTATGGACGTCTGTTAAGACCTTAGCTATGTCGTTGGTTGGTCCTCAAGGTCGAATTGGCCCATTTTCAAGGTTAACGAGCCCCGGAGCAGGCATACCCTTTATTTTGCCGATTTTCGTGTGCTATAGTCCATGAATTTTTTTGGTAATCCTGAATTCCAACGTCAAAATGTCAAAAAAATTCATGGACGTTTGTTAAGACCTTAGCTATGGAGCGGATTGGCCATGAAGGCCAAACCGGCCCATTTTCAAGGTCAAACGAGCCATGGAGCAGGTATACCCCCCCTATTTTGCCAATTTTCGTGTGCTATAATCTATGGATTTTTTGGTGATCTGAAATTTCGATGTCAAAAATGCTGAAACTTTTCATGGACGTCCGTTAACACCTTAGATATAGAGCCAGTTGGCCCTGACCACCAAACTGGCCTATTTTCAAGGTCTAACGAGCCACGGAGCAGGCATACCCCCCCTCCTTTTGCTAATATTCGTGTGCTATAGTCCATTGATTTTTTGGTAATCCAAAATTCAACGTCAAAAATGCCAAAAAAATTTATGGACGTCCGTTAAGACCATAGTTATGGAGCATGTTGACCTTGACGGCCAAATCGGCCCATTTTTAAGGTCAAACGAGCCCCGAAGCAGGCATGCCGATTTTCGTGTGCTATAGTCCATGGATTTTTTGTTGATCCGAAATTTTGATGTCGAAAATGTCAAAATTCTTCATAGACATCCGTTAAGATTTTAGCTATGGAGCCAATTGGCCCTGACGACCAAACCCGCCCATTTTCAAGGTCAAACGAGCCCCGGAGCAGGCATACCCCCCATTTTGCCAATTTTCGTATGCTATAGTCCATGGATATTTTGTTGATCTGAAATTTTGACGTCAAAAATCCCAAAAAATTTCATTGACGTCCATTAAGACCTTACCTATTGAGTCGGTTGGTCTTGAAGGCCAAATCGACCAATTTCCAAGGTGAAACGATCCCCGGAGTAGGCATACCCTTCATTTTATCGATTTTCGTGTGCTATAGTTCATGGATTTTTTGGTAATCCAGAATTCCGACGTCAAAAATGCCAAAAAATTTCATGGATGTCCGTTAAGACCTTAGTTATGGAGCCAGTTGGCCCTGATGGTCAAATCGGTCCATTTTCAAGGTCAAATGATCCCCGGAGCAGGCATACCCCCAATTTTACCGATTTTGTGTGCTATAGTAAATGGATTTTTTGGTGATCCAGAATTCCAACGTCAAAAATGCCAAAAAAATTCATGGACATCCGTTAAAACCTTAGTTATAGAGCCGGTTAGCCCTGATAGCCAAACCGGCCCATTTTCAAGGTCAAACGAGCCCCGGAGCGAGCATACCCCCCATTTTGCCGATTTTCATATGCTTCCATGGACTTTTTGGTGATCCGGAATTCCGACGTCAAAAATGCCAAAAAAGTTTTTTGACGTCCGTTAAGACCTTAGTTATGGATCCAGTTGGCCCTGACGGCCAAACCATCCCATTTTCAAGGTCAAATGAGCCCCGGAGCAGGCATTCCCCTCCCTCCCATTTTGTCAATTTTCATGTGTTATAGTCCATGATTTTTTTGGTGATCCAGAATTCTGACGTAAAAAAATGCTCAAATTTTTCATGTCGTCCGTTAAGGCTTTATCTATAGATCCAGTTGGCGTTGACGACCAATCCATCCCATTTTCAAGGTCAAACGAGCTCCGGAGCAGGCACACCCCCTATTTTACCGATTTTCGTGTGAAATAGTCCATGGATTTTTTGGTGATCCAGAATTTCGACATAAAAAATGCCAAAAATTTTCATGGACGTCTGTTAAGACCTTAGCTATGAAAACAATTAGTCGTGACGGCCAAACCGGCCCACTTTCAAGGTCAAACGAGCCCCGGAGCAGGCATAATCCCCATTTTGCTGATTTTCGTGTGCTATAGTCCATGAATTTTTTGGTGATCTAGAATTCCGACATAAAAAATGCCAAAAAATTTCATGGACATCCGTTAATACCTTATCTATGGAGCTGGTTGGCCCTGACGGCCAAACCGGCCTATTTTCAAGATCAAACGAGCCCCGGAGCGCTTTCTAAAAAGGTATTTCGAACTCAAAATCAGTTTTCATTCATCAAATCTTTTTGTATAAAGGAACAAAAAATTCTTATGTAAAATTGACATTCACATATAATGTACCAAAGTATTTTGAACTCAGAAATCAATTATGTTTTATTAGATTCTTAGCAAAATTGAGGGAAATTCAAAATTGAGGGAAATTCAAAATTGAATGGGTTAAAAGCTGTCTTTCAAAAAATCGGCTCGGTCAAAAGCCTTGTATTAATATGGTCTTCACTTATGTATTAAAATGGTATTTCCAACTCCAAATCTATTTTGTTTAATCAAATCTTTTTCACATACCTATTTAAGGAACAAAAATCCTTATGTAAAATTGGGGGAAATTTAAAATTGAACGGGATAAAAGTTGTTTATAATAAAATTGATTATCTAACATTAAAATTGACATTCATATATGCATTATCAAAGTATTTCGAACTCAAAAATCAATTTTCTTTTATCAGATTCTTAGCAATAAAGAATTACAATTTTCTTCAAAATTGGGGAAAATTCATAATTGAATGCGTTAAAAGACGTTTTTCAAAAAATCGGCTGGGTCAAACCGCCTTTTGGCTGTTTGATTGCATAGATCTCGAAAAAATACCCAAATTCAAAAAAAAGTCGCCTGAAAAGGACTTCTGAGGCCAAAGTTATGACCGTTTGAAGTTTCACCAATTTACAACTACTTTTTCAAGTTTCAATCTCTAATTTGGTGAAACTTCAAACGATCGTAACTTTTGCCTCGGATATATGTTTGATGCAAAAAAAAATTTGATCATGGGTGTTTTTTCAATATCTATTCGGTCAACTCCAGAATTTGTTTTGCTTTTTTTATTTTATTATATTTTTATTTATATAGAATAATAGTCACACAAGGTATTTAGGTAATTTTTTGTTCTAATATTATATATAGTGTCACTACAGAGAAAACATTGATTAGAGACAAATCATATTCCATCGCTATTTAACGTGAAAAAAAAATTATACTTATTTTCTTTTCAATGCAAAAGATTATTAATAATTATAATTGCAAATTAATTATTGCATCTATAACCTAAAAGCTTCTTTGATACATGTTTTAAACTGTCAACATTTTTGCAACACCTCTTAATATTCTCTCTCAGCAGAGCTACTCAGTGAAGGGTCTAACCATTAGGAGATAAAGTTTACAAGGCACGAAATGTTTAACTTGAACTGACAAGCATACCCAGACACCACCTTATAAGTGTGTGATGGGCTCTACATTACTTGCTTATGATTGTCACCCTAGCCTTCTTTGTCTTGACCTCCATTGTTTCCATAAGGCACTTGCAAAACCCGGTTTACTCACCTAAAGTGTAATTCAATAAGATTTCTTTGAAATTGACACCTTACTTCTGTAGGTTTCCCGGTAGTAGGGATATCCGCAAGAACACTTACTCTTTCTCCTTCAATCTTCCTTCTTTCACCTGACTCTCGGATTTCTGGTGATATGTGATCCTGATGGATTTTTCGCCAAATTTTTTTGTGGGCATCCGTGACGAAATGGTGTATGTTGGTCCGGAGGGGCAAGCATTCGCATTTTCAAGTTCAAACGAGGCCCAGAGCAGGAAATACCAAATTTTTATTTTACGTGTTTATAGTCCATGGATTTTTGGTGATATGTGATCCCGATGGGTTTTTGGCTGAAATTTTTTGTTGGCATCCGTGACGATCTTATGAATGATGTGTGCCACGTCCACATTTTCAAGTTCAAACGAGGTCCAGAGCAATATCAATTTTTTTTGTTTTACATGTGTTATAGTCCATGGATTTTTGGTGATATGTGATACCGACGGATTTTTGGCCGAAATTTTTTGTGGCCATTCATGACGATCTTATTAATGGTGTGGATGTCTGTGACGACGCGTGCTAAGCCTTGAGGGGTAAACGTTTGCATTTTCAAGTAAAAATGGAAGGCAAATTCAGTAATGCAATTTACTAGCAAAAGGCAGAGGCACAATTTCGCACAAAATTTCAGTAAAAATGGAGGCATAATTCTTCCTTGTAATCCTAGGAATGACGCACAAAATTTTAGAATTCTCAAATATTTAATCAAAAATAAAATATAAGTGAAATGTATCAACTCAATTCATAAATAAAATATGTTTTTTTATATTTGGCATTTCATTAAATCTTGTGTACTTTTTTGACCTACTAAGGTTTTTATACTAAGTTGAAGTATTCCAGAAACATAATTTTTTTTACCATCGCGAATCGATGATAAGTTTGTACCGTAAAATATAATTTTTCCACCTATTTTCTTAGAATCAGCTAGCTCACTGTGAAAATGCATGGTGAAAAATAAATTTCCATTAAAATATTGAGAATAGCCATTGAACATTTTTTTTTTTCATTGATTCAATCGAAACATTTGTGAGTATTTTGTGAGCATTCGATCGAGAAAATAGTGATTTTATAGTAGTGGTAGTTTCCTATTCAAGTCATGATAATAATCTCTTTAGTGACAAGACGGCCATATGACCTACATTCTAAAAACTAGAAGACACATTGCATTTTTATATATATATTTTTTTCAATTATATTTCATTTTATACTTTATAGCTAACTTAGTTTTTGGTCTATTTATTGTCATCAGAATCAGTGTCATTTCATCAAAGAGAAAAACACTACTAGTAAACATTTTGTAAGTATGAAAATTGAGATAGAAATCATCTCCAAATTGATAATCAAACCATCTTCACCAACCCCACATGAACTTCACAATTACAAACTTTCATATCTTGATCAAATTACTCCAAATATTTTGATGCCCCTTGTGTTTTTCTATCCAGCAAACAATAACTTCACCAACACACACACATCAAACCAACTTAAGACATCTCTATCACATACCTTGACAAAATTCTACCCTCTTGGCGGACGTCTAGACGTAGCCAACTCCCACGTCAACTGCAACGATGAGGGCGTTCCATATGTAGAAGCCATAGCCAAATGCAGTCTCTCAGAGTTCCTTCTTGATCCACTTCCTAACGAACTTAACAAGTTCATCCCTTGTGATTTACATGATGTTAAAGATTTTTGCTTACTAGTCCAAGCAAACTTCTTTCAATGTGGAGGAATGGCTATTGGTATAGCCATTTCTCATATGATAGGTGATGCATTGTCGACGTTCATGCTTATCAATACCTGGGGAGCTATTGCAAGAGGGAGTATCGACGTACGTTGTCCAAGATTTGATTCTTCCATACTATTTCCACCAAGAGATATAACAAAGTTCAAATCAAGCGTCATGATTGAGAAAGACAGCATTGTGACTAAGAGGTTTGTATTCTCTGCCTCTAAAGTATCAGCACTAAGAGATAAGTATACTGAAAAGGGCAGTGAAAGTACGAAACCTCCCTCGAGGATTGAAGCTTTATCAGCTTTCATATGGACACGTTTGATGGCAAGTATTCATGCTGAAAGAGATGAAACTAAGAGATATGGCATGGTTCATACGGTGAACTTACGTACCAGAAGTAATCCTCCATTGCCTGAATCTTTATTCGGGAATGTAATGCAAGTAGTCATTACAGTACCAGCTACGAATAATAATAATAATAGTACTAATGAGGAACAAGATTTTGAGCTAGTGAAAAAAGTGAGAGAAAGTATAAACAACGTAAACAGTGAATTTGTCTCAGATCTCCGGAAGAACAATCAAAAACACTTGAGTTTCATCAAAGAGAAAGCAAATGAGCAGAGGAAAGGGGAGCTAGTCGTGTTCAACTTCACTAGTTTGTGTCGATTGCCTTTATACAAAGCGGATTTTGGTTGGGGAAAACCGATATGGGTAGGATCGGCTAGACTTGTTCTAAAGGATGTTATTGGTTTTCTAGACACAAAGTCAGGTAATGGCATAGAAGCCTGGGTAAATCTCAAAGAAGAAGACATGGCTATATTTGAAGCTGACAAAGAATTGCTTTCTTGGTGTAGTGACTGATCCTAAAATTTTCGTCTTTTGACATGTTATAATATTGGAAGTTTGTTTCTTAAATTGTTTTCATCTTTTTGGACTCCATCAATCATCTTCCATATACATATATGATGATGAAGACAACACACCATCCAACTCCTACTTTTGCCACGAAATTAGGCTCTAAAAGGCTATAATGAAGGTGAATTAGGTTGTACACACACTTTAGGCTAAGATGGTCCCTTGGTTAAGAACATATTCCTCAAACTAACTTTAAACATATTGATGAAAAGGAATAGGTTTCACTCAAACAAAGTTCATACACAATCAATCAATTGTACTTTGCAGATGGTCAGATACTATCTGGATTATACCTTCAAATTTTTATTTTTGTTATTAGGATTTGTTCTTTTGTAGTTAGTACTTAGTAGTATATTATTGTTTTGATTGAAAGCATCATGTAGCTTTTGGTTCATTTCTCCTATAGCCAGCTAATGCTTACAAATGGACTACCCTGACAAAGTTTAGTTCCTAAGTACACGAAGAAATTACGAGAGCCGCCACATTCAGCATCTCTTTGTTCACAACTATTTGCTAGATCCTTCAGTTCCACAGAAAGCCAAATGAGAAACAAACAAACAAATAAGTTAAACTTTGATGCCATAAGTTACAGCCTTGCTAAATGACTAGTTACAACCTGCAAAGTTCATTCTAGCGATTACCAATTTAACTTTGTAATATTCTAGTTAGACCAAACATAAGCAACTTAACTACTATTCCCTATCAGCTTTTGTAGCTTCTCTATTTGGAATATATGGAAAGAGTCTCTTGAGAAAAATGCCAAACTTACAACATCCTATAATCTATACCTCATCTTAAGAATTAAAGCATTTGTTGAAGAGAGGTATTTGCCAAAAGTTAACCAAAAGAATGAAAGTAAATACGTTCAACAAAGTATAATTTTGATAAAAATACTTGCTCCCATGTCATTTCCAAATTGCCAAAGTTAACACATATAAACAAATTATAGTTACAACTACAGCTATCAGGATGAAACTGACCAGGGAAAAAAAGGCAATGACACAGAAAATCCCTTTTCCCCTTGATAAATTCATTGCTTCCAAAATGTAAATTTAACCAGAATTATGAGAATTAAAAACAAGGAAGAACAAGCATATCTTAATATTAAGTTCGAGAATGCCCGGAGGATGGCACAAGCACAGCTTCATTACTTGTAGTATTTTTGGCAGCAAGTTCTTCTAATCGTTTCCATGTAGCTTCACGTTTTGATTTAATCTCATCTTCCTTCAATTCATCTTCTTGAAACTTGTGCAAGCACTCCTTGAATAGCTCAGGATCAAGATCATAGAATATCTTCCTGATATTCAGTGACAAACTGTGAACAGCCTGATTCCAATGGTTTCTGGCATTTCTCTCCAGTGCAGGAAAGATGATAGGAAGTATCACTTTTCGGTGTTGCTTTATCAAATTCTCAATATGATCGTTATTCCACAAGAATAAAGCCCTCTCCGCCACCTATAGTGAACACAAACAGAGTCTTCTGAATTGACAAATTTGAAAATCAAGCAGAGCAAACAAAACAAAAGAGTATTTGTATGCAAGTTAACTCCTGAAGCAACATGGTAAACACACGAGGCCCGGATCTTCTTCTCATTCCAAACATTCTATGAGCTCAGTCAGTTCACAAGAACAATATCCGTCAATCAACAATTTGTGAAAACTCATTATGCAAAAACATCAAATAACTGAATTTTCATCCAGTTTGAAAAAACAAAATAAATGTAAAGAGACCTCTATACTACAGCAATCTATAGTTTTCCAACATAGCAATTAGGTAAACGATGTTTAGAATCAACAATTTAATAAATGAAATAAAAAAGAATTAAAGAGGACGGGAAGAAGAAGAATAAGACACAACAGAAGAGCAGGAATAACTTGCACTTTTAATCCCTCAACTTACACAACTTCAACACTGACCTCCTAAATCCCACTAAGCATATATAACCTTCAACTAACTGGCACAAGCTTTTTTGGTCTGTTAGTAGAGGGACCAAAAGGTGAGCTAGCTCTAAACAACATGTCGCGCAACATGCACCAACATGCAGCCACACTGCCTTCAATTCCACTTTACTGAAAAGTTGAACATTCTTGTTGTAACACAACATTAAGATAACTCAAGAAGATGAAAATAGTACAAGAGAGAATAAGTACAAGAAGTGAATTTGTTTAGCTATATTCCTATGGCCTATACTAAAGATATGGAGCTCACAAAGTCCAAAAAGGTGTCACGTGATTTATAAGGGCAAAAATTGCAAAAATTACTCTAACTATATAAACATAAAACACATTTAGCCTTGAGAGAGTGAGTTGGAGTTGATACCATCAAAATACCTATGGTTCCTTTCTATCTAGACACACCAAAATACAGGCAGGAACCTTTTTCCAGATTTTCCTCATGGGCCTACCAACTTTCCAGGAACTCTAGCATATAAAGGCATCAATGATATCACACGTCCACAAGCATGACCCAACTAAGTCCAAAAACTGAAATGACCATATCCCATTTCTATGTTTTGTTGATACATATAGCATCTGTTGACAATATGTATGTTCCTGCAGCTGAGATTGTCTTGACTCAAACATGCTTCATAAAGTATCAGCCAGTTGAAACAAAACATTATTGAGGGTAATTGTCTTTTCCAAATTAGTTTCCATAGCCAATTATGCACCATCTCATTTTAGGCACAAAAGGATGAATATTCTGCTTCTACAGAGTATAGACTATCAGCTTTATTCCCCCATCTTAGTCTGTCTGAAATTTGTTTATTGTTTGTGCAGTTACCAAGTGCTTCAAGTAAGTTGAGTAGGTCATCAAGCTTCCAATCCTTCAAATTCCTTTTCTATTAACTGGACAAACAGGTTTAATGGGGTAAATAATGTTCTATTAGCTTACACCGTCAAATACCAATTACCTTGGGTCTAACTCAACCCCAAAAGCAAGCTCAAAGGGAAGATTGTCCAAGCCTTATAAGGAGCCCAGGGTTTTCATCCTTTACCGATGTAGGATTTATCTAGGTAATTGGTTTGCTTATATGATTTTGGACAATCCACCCCTCGTTAGCTAGCTTTTGCGGTTGAGTTAGGCCAATATCCATTTCTTATCATGGTATTAGAGCCAAGTCCACCCCAATTCTTTGTTCACTGATGTTGGGCCCCCATATTATATAGTCCACGCTCCAGTTAAAGAGGTCTGGCCATGAGGGAGGTGTTATAGTCCCACATCGGGAAACTTAACACATGGATCATACCAGTCCAATTTGCCTATACTGTTAAATCAGAAATAGAAACTAAATACAAATCTGACAACTCAGATGTTAGCAGTATTATTAGTGCAGCAAAGAAGTAGATATCATGTAAACCCAGGTATGACCCAAATTGTAGCCACGTAATCTGAATTACACCTTCTTTTTGTTATATAGAGGAACTATTTCTTCTTTGCTGCAAGTAAAAATTTGTCTTACTAATCGATTATTACCTAATTTTGCAGATATATTAGTACATAAATCCTTTTAACAGAGTAATTTGTCTCCTCCATTCAGCTTCCATTGCTACCATTCCAATCACCAGACTTCCAAATAAAAGGTTCAGTTCATATCTTACCCTCTTCTTCCAGTTAATTCTGCTGCACTACTATTCCAGCTTAACCGTCTAACTTCTTAAATTGAAGGCCTTATATAAAAGGAAATATGATTTTGAATTTGCTTTGTCTCACTATCCTACATACACCAGGCATCTGTACAGTGTAGAGCAATAGTACTCCAGAGAAACAAGCTGCGTTATGACATGTACAGCATGTTTTTTCCCTACTTTTTTCCAGCACCACTCTCACATGAATTAGGTAGGAAGCACAAAAGTCACCCATGTGTTTGACATCAATGTACCAAGATCAAAGATCCTAGCGGACCATGCTTTTGCATGATTAGACTAATAGAGATTTTCATGAACAGATGATAAGAAGTTCCTCTAATTCTTGTCCGAGCAATATTACTGTATTTGCTATTACACAATCAATACTGCCTAGAAAATGACATAGAAAAGGTACTGAAGCTTTTCCATTAAGGCATCCTGCAGTTGTTAGTTGTTACAAGAGATTTGAGGTAGGTCGGAAAATACTTTTTGATGGAAATAAAAAATCTCTTTGAGCACAAGTCTGCAATACCCTCTGAAAACTAAACATTACCTTTTGGCACTACAGACTAATTTGTTTTGGGTAGATTGGAGCTATCTATTAATTTACTGTCCTCGCATCACATCACAGAATAAGCAATACAACCATATGAACAAAGTATGGTGAAGTGCAACGATGAGGAGCACAACTAATCAGGAATCTTTCCATGGAGAAAAATGTAGAACTTTAAAAGTAGTGTACATTTTTCTTATTAGAAACAAGCGGGAGAGAGAGGGGGAAAGTAGCATGTATCCTGCATTTTAACTCAAGTTTTCTAAATTAAATGTAGCTTGGTTAAAGGTAGAGTATTTTACAGATAATTTATCATCAAGGAGAAAGCCTAACAAGCATGGAAGAGAACCCCACCCACCCCCACGCACACACACAGAGGGACTCTAAAACATCAACTCCCTCAGTCTCAGTCTCACTTTATTTGTCATAGTTTGACTTGGCACAAAATTTAATAGAGGAAGAGTTTTGAAACTTGCTATTTTAAATGTGTCATAACATTTGTGGGGCTAAGCACGTGGAATTTCTTTAATTATAATAGATCGTGGTGAGACTCAAATTCAGGAGCTCTGCATGCTCAAAGAAAAGCTAATCTATAACCACATGTATGGGGAAATAATGTTGAAATGTGTGACCCTCTCATCTAAACACTTGGGAGCCGTTTGGTTGGGAACAAGTTATCCCAGGATTAATTATCCATAACTTACCTCACCGTGTATATGAGATAACATATCTCATCACTATTGTATAAATGGTGGGATAAGTTATCTCAAACATGGAAACCAAACAAGGTACCAAAATTATCCCTGGATTATTTTTTTGTCCAAGGATTATTTATTTTTATCCCTCACACCGAACGACCCCTTAAGGGCATCTCCAACCCTACACTCTATTTTACTCTCCAAATATAGAGTTCTCTATTTTTTCAGACAACCAACTCCAACCCAATTCTCTATTTTACTCTCTAAAAAAGAATCTTTTTCTCTCTTCTCAATATTATATTATTATTTCTATTTCATTCTTATTTTCTTATTTCATAATATAAATCATTTATTTCTTTTTCCCAATAATTACTTTATATAATTCTCATGTGATACAAAATTTTATTTTTTCAAATTTTTTATTTAATATTAAATTATATTTTATTATAAATTTTTAAATACCATAAATTGCAAGAAAATATTATATAATATA